>JAXIVJ010007920.1:55000-58091 GCA_036785665.1 Chirona hameri | reverse complement strand
GAACTAAATCTGTTACTCTGCCAGTTTATTATGGTCCTTGACAAGGCTGCAAACGAGCCCATACGAGACGTCTACGTTTAAATGATTTTTCATTTAAACGTAGGGCTGTAGATTTGTATCGTAATTCTTAGGGGCTGTAAGAATCGATACAAAGATAGCCAGTTGACAGAAAGCTTGGAATAGGGAAAGCATTTATACGGTTGGCGACCGTATAAATTTTATTTAAACGGTCGCCACCGTATTAAATTTTGAGTTATTCGGCGGCACCAAATATTTTGCATTTAGCACGTGAAGCATTGACGGAAGGGATTTTTCGGTGCGGATAAGACCATGTAACGATAAGGATGCTGCCCTGGGGAAAATGTCGGTAGATCTACATGCAACAAGAGAGGAAGCGAAGAAAGCTGAGCCAGCGCGCAGAAAACGCTGAAATGAACTCTCGGATACCGTGCCTGATCCTGTCGGGCCGCGCCATGGCGACCCCAGCGCGCGCCCGCGCCTGGGCGCGCACCTGCCGCCGCCGACAGCCCTGTGCCCCGGGGCGCGGCCTCGGCTGACCCAGCGGGCCGGGCTGAGCCGGCTGGCGCGCGGGCGGGCGTCAGTGGAGCGCGGGGCGGCGCGGGGCTCTGGACGCCCCGCCGGCGGGTGGCGGGCAGGCGATGCAGAGGACATCAACAAGCTCGTCCTACGACGTTGTCCGGGCCCGGCTGCCCGGTCTTGTCATCACGGAAGACGACATTGAGCAGAGCGCACCGCCTAACCAGGACTAGGACATCGAGTCATCGTTCGCGTTCGTGCGCTCTGGGCGGCAGGGTAGGTGTGCGTGACCAGCTCATGACTCGCCGTCTAGAGCTAAGAGGACGAGACGAGCATCTTCATCAACGAGAGCTTGACGGCACACAAGAGCCAGATCTTCCGCTCTCTTCTAGAGGCAAAGAAGGGAAAGAGATCTACACACCGTCAATACAAGGTGGGGACACGTATACTACAAGCAGAGAAGTTCGGCACCAGTTCTCGCATCGACTCTCGGTCGATAAACTGCCGCGCGAACTGAAGCTTCGGTTGAAACAGTAATGGCCCACTTGTATGTGCATCTCTGCATAATGCTTAGAGTAGGTCTTCCCAACATACATATACTGTCGTATTATATGTCGCATCTTGTTTGTTCATAGTGCTTAGAATATGTCTCCTTGTGGTCGTAGCATTACGCGCACTCATTGAATATGTTAACGTAATTTGTCCTAGTTATGTACCCCTCACATTTGTTTTGCATCTTGTATTTGGTTTCGTTGCTGGTCCGTTTTCCTGTCTGTCTCTGCACACAGTCATCCTGCGCGAGAGAGGAATTTGCGTGGCTCCTCTGATGGTGGCGGCCGGTGGCGGCGGCGGCGGCGCGGCGGCGGCGGCGGCGGGCTGTGGCGGCGGTGGTGGCGGCTGAGGCGGCCGTTGCTCGCGCGCTACGCGCCGGTGACTTGCCGAGGTCTGCGCTCTGCCAGCCGGCCGGCACATCATGTCCCGGTGTCGGCCAACACCGATGTGGGCTAGACCAGTCTGCAGCATATCCCACTCCTATTTCCAACTGGTAAGAAGTGATAGTCACAATACCACCCGCATACTCGTACGCTGCTCGATGCACGCACACGTCTACCATGCTCGCACTGCTTTCGAACACATGCCCCATATTTAGATAGAAACGCAAACGCTTGCATCGCGTGTTTTTTCGATACCCGACCATATTCAACAATTAATACTTTCAAAACGCACGTTCACATACTAATAATCAATATAAATAGCTATGACTGATCTACCAAGTTATGTCGATGAATTGCAGGGGCCTCTCAGGACAACAGAAAAGGAAGAGACGTTCTAAATTATTTAAGTTAAACATCGAGTCGATAAACATGAAAGCTATGTTGGATCAAAAATACCACTAAAATTGTAGTTTTTGCCCCCCTGTTGCCCCCCCTATCCCAAATGTATATTTTTTTATTATTTAAAATGTAGATCCTGTTGAGGGGAACCAAACACCGTTTCATTTTTGAAAATCGGACGGGTAGATCTCGAGATCTCCGGGGGGCGGAATCCCGCCCCCCCTGTTACAAATTAGGGGTAGCCAGGAGCCTGTTACAATAGGGGTTATAACTGGAATTACAATTTCTTGAAATTTATTTTTGACTCGCCACAAACGTTTATTAGATCCCTTTTTGCAATACCTTTACACCTATGGCGGAATGGACAATCAATTCGACTTTCAGCTTATTAACTGCAAATCAATTCGGTTTGAATATTCCTCACAAGTGTATCACAAGTTATGAGTGTTTGAGAAAATGTCAATGTTCATAATAAATGTACACCATTTCCTGAAAATCGAGTTGAGACATGCCAAAACATAAAACTAAACTAAACATAAAGCTGGCTGGCTGTGGCTGGCTGGCTGGCTGGCTGGCTGCTGGCTGGCTGGCTGGCTGGCTGGCTGGCTGGCTGGCTGGCTGATGGCTGGGCTGCTTGGCTGGCTGGCTGGCTGGCTGGCTGGCTGGCTGGGCTGGCTGGCTGGCTGGCTGGCTGGCTGGCTGGCTGGCTGGCTGGCTGCTGGCTGGCTGGCTGGCTGGCTGGCTGGCTGGCTGGCTGGCTGGCTGGCTGGCTGGCTGGCTGCTGGCTGGCTGGCTGGCTGGCTGGCTGGCTGGCTCGCTGGCTGGCTGGCTGGCTGGGCTGGGCTGGCTGGCTGGTGGCTGGCTGGCTGGCTGGCTGGCTGGCTGGCTGGCTGGCTGTGGCTGGCTGGCTGGCTGGCTGGTCTGGCTGCTGGGCTGGCTGCTGGCTGGCTGGCTGGCTGGCTGCTGCTGGCTGGCTGGCTGGCTGGCTGGCTGGCTGGCTGGCTGGCTGGCTGGCTGGCTGGCTGGCTGGCTGGCTGGCTGGCTGGCTGGCTGGCTGGCTGGCTGGGCTGCTGGCTGGCTGGCTGGCTGGCTGGCTGGCTGGCTGGCTGGCTGAGGCTGGCTGGCTGCTGGCTGGCTGGCATGGCTGCGGCTGCTGGCTGGCTGCTGCTGGTGCTGGCTGGCTGGCTGGCTGGCTGGCTGGCTGGCTGGCTGGCTGGCTG
>JAXIVJ010007920.1:0-47500 GCA_036785665.1 Chirona hameri | reverse complement strand
AAAGTTCCATTCAGGTATTGTTCCCACTTACGCTTAGTTTATTCCGGGGAGCTTACGTGTTGACAATCTTTTAGTAACTTAGCATATGCCCATCTTGGTGCTTTTACCACGTTTGTTATACATTCAAAATTTGTGTTCGGGATCGCTTCGATAGGTTTTTCTCTGGCCATGACCTCTTTCCAGCTGACTGGTATACTATGTAAAAGTGATTCCCATACGAGGAAATTTCCGAATCGGTACTTTTCTCATAATTGACTGCTAGTATACAAACATCTTCTTTCATAATCGTACAGATCCTTTAATTGATACACACCTCTGTGTTGCATGGCCTGTCTCACTATATTTGGATTGCTCTCAAGTTTGAGATATCGGTTGCACCATAACACAGTTGATAAAATTTCCCCGCTCGATGGATTTTCTATTCTCATTACGTCTGACCATGCCTTGGCTGTTTCAGCCCAAAATGTGCTCTGGCTAAAATAGAAGGCCTGTTCATATGACGTGTCGCACTGAAATATTGAAAGGTTATCTGTAAGCGTCACGTAGCTATGAGCAACGTCTTTCCATTTTCCACAGTTTTCATCGTCTAAGAATGTTTTCACCCAAGCGATTTTTAAGCTATCTGCTTGTATTGATGGGTCTGGCACCCTTAATCCTCCATTAGTCCATTCGTTTTTTAACACTGATCGTTTTATTTTATCTCGTCCTTTGCCCCATATAAATTTGAAGGTAATAGTTTCTATTTCCTTAAGCTGTGTTGGTGATGGCTTGGCTAATATTGACATTAAGTATATAAGTTGTGACATTGCCTCCGATGTAATATGTACTCTGCCGTACGCTGTCATAGACCTCCCAAACCAGGGTTGCAATTTTTCTTTCAATTTGCCTATCTTTCCTGGGTAATTCAGCTCCTTTATGTTGTCTACATTTGCATGTATTTTTATCCCCAAATATTCTACTGGGCCTTTATCCCAAGATAGCTGGGATTCAGGGCAAAGGATATCACTTCTGTCACGATATCTGCCTATCCACATTGCCTTGGTTTTCTGCTTATTGAGCTGCAGGCCAGATATGATTTGGAAGTGTTCACAATAAGCTAAACACTCTCTTAGGCTATTTTCTGATCCGTCCATGACGAGTGCAAAATCATCTGCATAGGCGGATATTTTAACTTCCGTGTTTTGAAATGTCAAGCCACATATCAAGGAGTTACGTCTAATTATCTCTGCCAGAGGCTCAACACATATCAGAAATAATCCGCTGCTCAAGCTTCATCCCTGCCTCAAGCCTCTGCGCAGCGCGTACTTTCTAGAAATAATTATATTGATCTGTATTCGTGCAGAGCAACCGTTACCTTTTCCGCTGGGATAAAGTATGATAAAGTATAGGATCCATCCATGTTCTGAACTGTTGTCCTAAACCGTAAGCACGGATAACTTGTTACAAATATCTCCAGTCTATGTTATCATAGGCCTTACTCCAGTCACAGAGGAGTAGCAGCGCTCCTATGTCCTGATTCTTTGTCCTTGCCATTATGTCTAATATCAGTCTAATATTTTCACCTATAAACCTTCCTTTTATAAAACCGCTTTGATCGCTATTGATGATTTTCCCTAACACTTTATTCAACCTCATTGAAAGAACTTTGGTCAGTAGTTTGTACAGCACATTTAATAAGCTAATTGGGCGAAGGCATTCAAGTGTGTCCCTTGCTTTTCCTTTTTTTGGGAATAAGAGTAGTAATACTGAGGTTGAAATCTGAAGGCAATTGACTCTGTTGATAGATTTCTACCATAGATGCTATGATTAATGGTTTTGGTTCTGCCCAGAAATAACGGAAGAAGGCTGCTGTGTAGCCGTCTGGTCCTGGCGAGGAGGATCCATTCATTGCTTTGAGCGCTGAATTTAACTCTCCCTCTGATATCATCCCTTCGCAAAGTTCTGTCTGTTCTGCAGTCAACTTTGTAAGGTCATCGAACAAATTATGATCTACGTTATGGTCCCTTCTCATGTATAATCTTTCAAAATATTCTGCTCCCTCATCAGCCATTTCTTGAGAACTTTCTGTCACAAGTCCATTATCTGTCAGTTGAAGACGCATGCTTTTAAAGATCTCCTTCTTTGCATTTCTTTTAACGAGGCCATGCAAGTATTTTGTTCCTTTTTCGGAGAACTGTCGCCAGTTTATCTGACCGTGAAACATGCTCCGTTTGGCACAAGTTTCTATTAGGTCATCTCGTTCTGCTTTAAGTTTGTTCAGGAGTACTATGTCCACGGTTGTCTTATTTGATTCGCTTTTAATTGTTTTTTCGATGTCATTGAACCGCTGTGCATTTGCTCTGTTCTTCCTACTCTGGTACTGTATAACCCATCCTCTCATGACGCATAACACTGTTTGTAGTAGCAGTGTACGTGATAGGCCGGGCGAATCGTTTAATTCTATGATTTCGGTTAACTTTCCCTTAGCTTGCGTTTCAAATTCTGTGTCTGTCAACACTGAGTCTTGAAATTTCCAATAAGATCTTCCCATGTTTGTTCGACTCAGCCGGACTTGAAGAGTGCACATTTTATGATCACTTAAGTATCCATCTGTAATATCCGACTTTATTACATTTGGGCAGAGTCCATCTGAGATAAGGAAAAAATATATTCGAGACTTACAAAGTGGTCTACTTCTCTGGTACGAGTATCTACGTTTGTTAGGATTACTGAATCTCCAAATGTCAATTAAATTACACTCCCGCATGTACTGTTGTACTAATCTGTTGCATCTATGGTTGTTAGCTACCCTCCTTGCACCGCTCACTCTGTCCAAACTAAGGTTGAAACAGAAGTTAAAATCCCCTGCAATTATAGCCAAATCTGTTTCTATTTCATCGCATGCCTCAAAGAGCCCCTCAAATACAGCGCTATCATCGGTATTGGGCCCATAAATGCTCGCCAGCGTTATTCTTGTTCCGGATAAGGTCACTCCCAGTACCACAAACCTACCACTACTGACGAGTTGTACGTTCCAAACCTCAAGGCCAGGGCGAAAAGAGTATGCTTACTCCGCGAGCATTACTTTCTCCGTGAGCCCAAAAACTACTGCCTCCCCATTCATTGCTCCAGGCAGAGTCCTGTACGGTTGTCAGAATGAGTTTCTTGCAATAGGCATATATCAACATTATGTTTGCGTAACCATGAGAAGATTTTCTACGTTTGGGAACAACTCCATCAGTTCCTCTGAGACCGTTTACATTTAAAGTTATGATTTTTACTTCAGTCATTATCATTGGTTTCTGCTCTTAACTGTTATTCAGGTGTTGATATCCCTAACCATGAGCTAATTATTACCTTTTGGCATTGGCAAACACTTGTCACTGGCAGACATGAGAAGAACAATGCATCACTGATGCCCGAGCTTTTGCAATAGTTGCTAGCTGTAAGCCACACTAATCTATACACACTTGAATGTTTCACCAAATTCACGCACCCATCCGAACCACACACACATCCAAACACGTTCACGTCCATGTCAGCAATGCCCACGACAGATGTGGGCGGCCCGGAGCCCATCGCAACACGCAGGGCTATTCTAGGTTAAAGAGTAAGATTGACAGAGTACATTAGAAAAGGTTATCACACCATCCTACAACAGCTACTCAACAGTCACGCTCAATCTTTATAGTGGCCAGCCAGAAGTAAAAAAGAACACAAAACAAAAATAGAACAACAAAGGTATTGATCAATTTATATATAATTATATTTATCTGTTTCTTGGTAGTTGTAAAACTGAAAGTGAAGGGCTGAAGCGCATTACACCCCACGTGTACGTTAAGCCCATAGCAGTACAAAAGCCACACAGCGCACCGATGGATTTATCCCCGGGAGACTAACCTGCGGGCTCGCCAAACGAAGCCGGCAGCGCAGTCGCGCGCTCGACCGAACCGCCGCCGCCGGCCGCAGTCAACGGACCGGCAGCTGAACCAATCAGCCAACCGGCGAACGGAGCGGCGCGGCGGGGAGGTCCGAGCAGGCCGACGGGAGCTTGCCAGGAGGCAGAGTAGGAGCCGAAACCGTCATGGACTACCGCGGCAGTGAAGACGGCAAAGTCCGCCGGCACGTCGGTCAGCGGAACCCCCCCCCCCCCCCCCTCTCCCCCGTCCAGCTGCGTCGACCGTAACATGCCAGCTTGTCGACCGTTCCCGTCAGGGGACGAGCGAGCGGCGGGCCGACGCCCGGCGGCCTGGTCGGTCAGCCGCCACCAGCAGGTCCAGCCCGGCGACGCACCGGCCGAACTCGGAGCTCACTCGGCGATAGGAGCCGCATCTGATGCTACCGACGGCCCCGAGGGCAGCCCGCCGGCAACGGCGGCTAGAGGCAGCGCCGACTCCGCCCCATCGACGGACGCGGGGGAAGACGACGCAGCCGACGCCAGCGTGCTGGACGGCAGCGACGAAACCGGCACCGCTGACAAGTATCGCAGCCGAGTCGACGAACCCTCCGACGGAGACTCGGATGACCGAGACCTGCGCCGCACCGTGACGACCTCCACACCGGGTCGTCGCGCGGAAGTTGCTCCCAACGGCGCGCCTCCCGTCCCACCAGGCTGTCTGTGAGCGCGCAGCTCCCCTCCGACTTCGCCCTCCCTCTGTCGAGACCGAGGGGAGGTCACGCCCGCCACCCCGCACCGGCGCGAGGCGGTGACCTTGACCGAGCCCGAGGCGGGGGAGGGCGCGGCAGCGGACCTGCCCTAGCTCGGGCGGGTGCGGCGGCGGCGTGAGGCTGTGGAAGATCCCGTTCCACCGCCGCCAACTGCTGCATGGTGTAGACGCGGACTGGACTTGAGGCTTGCGTCACTTTGTAGCACGGAATGCCTGCTTTAGGAAACACGGTCCAAAGTTTTCCGCTGCGTTTCAGTTGTACAAGTCTGTTGAGAATTCCGCCTTTCGCCCTGGTCAGATTCTCATTCACAAATAACCTGTTTGCAAAATCAGCTTGAAAACGCATGCGAAGGCGGCCCTCGTATTTGTATTTGTATTTAACGACTTCGGGCCATCCACACACATTGTGGCTATTCCTAGCCCGGCGTCACGAGACATAAAACAGTAGGTACATGGGGAAACAGGGAGTTGACATTCATACTCCGATACATACCGGATAAAACAATGGTGCACGGCTTACAAAACTAGGCATCAACACAAAATAGATATAAACTGGTAATGCGAAAACAATAGCACAGACAAAGCATGGCTGCCACAAGCTAGTTAACACCTCGGTCTTTCATGTACAACCGCAAGTTACGTTTAAATGAGGCAGGCCTCAGACCAGTCAGTTCGGGTGGTAAACTGTTGTAAAGACGAGGGACTCGGTAGGAAAACTGACGTCTACCGGCTTCAGTGCGGATGCGAGGTATGTGGAACTGCTCGTCCTGTCGTGTGCGCCTATTGCGATGTGCAGCATTTCGGCTAAATAGAGAGGCCAGAAATGCAGGTTCCTCCCACCACCGTGCACGCTGGGCCAGAGTGAGAGACTGATATTCTGATAGCTGTATGGAGGTGAGCCACCCTGGGCCACTCAAAACGTCCGAAATATGGTCAAATTTACGCCTTCCAGATACCACCCTGGCACAAGCATTTATCACTCTTCGGAGCTGCCTGTGATTTCTGTCTGAGCAGTTGCCAAAAACGGTTATACAGTAACGTACGTGTGGCATAACCAAACCGTGGACGATAGTTGGAACCACGTTTCGCGGAAGATAATGCCGAATGTGACTGAGTCCGATCAGTAGCCCGAAGCATTTCCGGACAACATGCGCGACGTGAGCGTCCCACGACAGGAACTGGTCAAAAATCACGCCCAGGTTTCGCAGCGTGCGTTCCGGACCAATAGTCTCCCCACGGAAACATATCTCGATTGGTGGTACGTTACGGAGGTTCTGCCGGCTGCCGAACACCATCAACTGCGTTTTGGAAGCATTCACTTTTAGACAGTTCGCTCTGAACCACATGTCAAGGGAGGAGAGGGAGCGTTCCATGCGATCAACCAGTGCACCGATGTTATCTTTCCTGCCGGATACTAGTATCTGCGTGTCATCGGCGTACTGAATAACATGTGCCTCAGGAACAAAGTAGCTCAAGTCGTTGGCGAACACGCTGTACAACAACGGCCCGAGGGCAGTACCCTGGTAAACGCCTATACTGTTCGGAAGCGGCTGGGACAGGTACTTGTGTCCGGAGCTGGGATCAGCGATGGATACACTTTGGGTGTGATTGATAAGGTAGGACCGAAACCATTCAGCATCGACTCCATGCAGTTGTAATTTAGTCAGAAGTTTAGTGTGATCGATGACGTCAAAATATTTACTTAAATCGATCAGACAGAGGAGAGTAAGATCCCCCTGTCTGTCGAGGACAAGATATAATCGGACACTGATCAGGGCGGTTTCGGTAGAATGACCTGGCCTAAACCCATGCTGAGCAGGAGAAAGTAAATTATTTTGGGAGAGGTAGGCATAGAGTTGATGCTGTACGATTCGTTCGACAATTTTTGTTATGACAGGGACTAAGGAGATGGGTCTAAAGTTGGCAGGATTGGAACGAGGACCGGATTTGTGGATAGGATGGACAATGGAGTGCTTCCAGACTTAGGGAAAGTCACAGTTGGCGAGGCAGGTGTTGACAATGTTCAGCAGCGGCACCCCAATCGCGTCAAAACAAGGATCTTCGCAAATCGTAGATCCTGTTGCGAAGATCCTTGTCTTTGAACGTGCAGATCACCGTATTGTCTCTGGCCAAACGGTGAACAACGGAAAAATCGGTCTTAGTGACGCGAATGTCTGGGTAGTTGTCATTAATGACATTGACTGTGATCTCAGCGATGTCTTCCCCTTCGCGGCGCCGACCAAACCTTTTGCTGGACAAAACCAGATTGGCCGCGCGACTGTGCCGCTCCATTTCATCAAGTTGTTCCTCGGACTTCTGCAGTGACTCGTGACACATATGCAGCTCTGCCTCTAATTTGTCAACTTTCTGATCTCTGGCAAAAATCGCTCCTTCCAGCTTGTCTACCCTCGTCTCGTATGACGATATTTTGCTTTCAACCTTCTGCCACAGGCTAGCGTTCGCATCTTCTATGCAAGATTTCATCATACTTTTGAATTCCTCCATAATATCAGAACCTTTACTTACTTGCCCCTTATCCTTTGGCGAGACGATGCGCTTCTTCTTGGTTTCTAGCACTCGCATCATACCGCTGATGGACCGCTGGCGCTTACGCGGCGCAGGTCCGGTGCTGGCAGACGCCGGCAGAAAAGCTGTGTCGTCCGAGTCGCTGGGGGCCGAATCCATCTTGCTCCTCTGCGCAACACACACTGAGGCTTGCAAAAAGCCAAACACTGCTTCTGTGGCCTACTCACTTTAAAGGTTGCGGGCCACGGGCCGCCGCACTCCCTCCCACGGTCTACTCGGGCGCCACACTGACCGCGGCTATTGTCCGGCCGGGCTGACCCTTCAGCGCCGCGAGCGTGACCCTACCCGGACGACTGACCAGGACAGAATGACCGATTCTGCGTATTCTAGTTACACTTTTGCGACTTTGCGTTTCAATTTTGGGATTTACCGTACCGATATGGGACTTTCTCATTTCATTTAGTGGAGCCTGCACTGTGTATTTACATGAAAATAATATTCTTTATAGAGGTAAGAAAACAGAAAGTCGACCTGATTAAACGCAAAAGTGAAGCGATAAATTGCAAAAGTGTGGAGCCCGGCAGTAACGGTTCATCTGCGATAGGGGTAATGCCATGCCGGTCCGAAAAAGCTCACCTGAACTAGCGATTTCTCGGCTCTCTGCGAGCGTCATGCCCAGAAGGCATTGATCCAGCTGACCCGACCCGCACGGTTCAAACCACGTGACCATTGCCTAACGCTAGCCTTTACGCAGGAGCCCCATTCATTCATCCGACCTCCACCAATCACAGTCGCGCAGCTGCTTCGAGAGCGCTGATTGGTCGCGTGCGGTCATGGCTGGTTGGGGCATCATAGGTGTATGCAGGAATTCAGTTACGAACTTAGACGATAGATGGCTCTGAAGATTGTTCGCAAATTGCAGAAAATTGTACGAATGGAAAATAAAAACGTGCAATTCATATTTAGGTAGACAAAGCCAGCGACCAGCACATAAAATTGCAAACGATTCCGCCAAACGGTTTAGGAGATATACGCGATTTGCTGACTAGCCACTAGTACCTGCCATTACTTTTGCAGTGACCTGTACTTATTTTGTCTACTCCGCCTCCCACAGAGTTCAATTAGTTTATAATATACTCAATTTGCAAAGGATTTTGTGGACAATGGGGTGCTAAATGCCGGATAGTCTATTTGTATAAGATATTCCATTGGGCTGAGGTAGGATATCTCTTTCCAGCTGTTGTCCTATGGATGTAAAGAAATTGTTAAAACCACTTGCTACATGTTCACTGGTATGAACTGTGTTAGCATCATCAATAAAACAGGATGGTATGCAGTTTGGCGCTTTCCTTGCATTTAACCCTATTCCCTGCGGGCGGCAAGAATTACGTTAACCTGCGGAGGGCATATTCTGCCCCCCCCCCCCCCAGAAACCTCGAGAACCGCTCGGTCGATTTCGATGGAGAAAACGTCATTCGATTCGTCATGACAAGGTCTCTCTTTTTGGGCCCCGAAATTTTGTTTTGTTTAAAAATAGGGGTCAGGGGGTAAAAAATTAGAAAATGTTGGTCGTTTTTTGAAAGGTCATTGCGGCCATGTGGCTCGACCGATTTTCATGCTCCAAACGTTTTTGAGCTTCAAATGTACTGGTCTTTAAAATTTTAAAAGACAAAAAGAAAATAAATCATAGGCGTATTCAGGGAATGTAAAATGGGGGGATTTTCTGGAAAAAAATATGTGCTGTTCGCGATTGTTTGGGACGACATGAATGTCACATGTGGGAACTATATGCTGTAATTTGTTAAATTTGATATATTGCGCATAGGTGGATCCAGAAAAAAACATGGGGGGACACCATGTGCGTAACGGTTTTATCATCTTACTAATTTGAAGTTGGACCTAATTTGAGGGGGGTATCGCCTCCCATTTTTTATCCTGAGTGTGCCTCTGCCCCAAAAATATGTACAATCCCAGTATCTATGATGCATATTGCATGGAAATTATTTCTGACGCATTTATTGCACTGCAAACCACGAAAGAAGTATGCGCCGCAAAACCGCATTTGTAACACCCTCCCCAAAACAGGAGCCTGCAACCGCCTCTGCTGGACTGATGTTCTTTCTTTTTTAATGACACAACACGCGCCATTCAATTTTAGGAAAAGTCACAAAGTTTCAGGACGACGGTCTAACGGTTTTGAAGCGGCATGTGAAAAACCACCGGGTGGGCCAGAATCTGCTCCCCTGCAGGGAATAGGGTTAAGGCTTCTCAAAGTAACTTCATGTTTCTTTATTATTTTCTTTGCTAGCCTCAAACGACTTCTAAAATATAATGTGTTTGCCTCCCTCATTACCTTTGTAAGAATGTTTCTATATTTGTTATATTCATTGTCATGCTTATCACCACTTTTGTTAAATACATTTATTGTACAACTTATTCTTTATATTAATTGAACACAGAATACTGGGGCTTGCTTATCCATGGCTTCAATGGTATTTTTATTCTGCATGGCTTTATTGTTTTGGAAAACTTGTGAATTCCTTAGGTAAAAGTATTTATTAAGGCAACACAAGCTAGATTAGGATCTGTTATAGCTTGGAAATTTGCCAGATTGGCTGTAATATATTGTTTAAGCTCTGTTAGTTTATGCATGTTAAAAACTTCCTTTGGTAGATGGTTTGATTCTGTTCTATATATCCATGATAAGGGCATATACAGGAAAATGATCTAAAAGATCTGTTATCAATACACCAGAAGACTTTATATGGTTGTGTTTATTCATTCCATTGTCGATATGGAAAAATACACATTCACATTCGCCGAATTGGTGGAACACGCCGATTTAAACGAAACTTACGGACATTGACAACACCACGCGGTGCATCTGCAAATCATAGTGCCTATTCATGACATTTCCAAATTTGACCTCCAGAGCCCCTCAAACCTAAAAAATGACCCCCTCTCCCATGTTAACATGTAGTTATTCAGAAGACAATAAGTGAAAAAGAAACGCACATATTACTTAGTAACTGTGCATCCTCATACAGAAAGATTGTCCGCAGATTTCCAGAAAGTGTCAATACGTGACACTAAAAAATACAGCCCTCAGAGGCCGTCAAGTTTTCCACTTATTTTCAATCATTCACATTCAGCAAATTGGTGGAACACGCCGATTTAAACAAAACTTACCGAAATTGTACAACACCACGTGGTGCATCTGAAAATCATAGTGCCTATTCATGACATTTCCAAATTTGACCTCCAGTGCCCCTCAAAGCTAAAAAAAAATACCCCCTATCCCATGTTAACATGCAGTCATACAGAAGACAATAAGTGAAAAAGAAGTTGTGTAGTTTTGCATATCGATAATGAAAGGACGTTGAATGTCTGACAGTCTCTGGAGAAAATATTTTTGAGTGTCACGTATTGACACTTTCTGGAAATCTGCGGACAACCTTTCTGTATGAGGATGCACAGTCGCTAGCTAATATGTGCGTTTCTTTTTCACTTATTGTCTTCTGAATGACTGCATGTTAACATGGGAGAGGGGGTCATTTTTTAGCTTTGAGGGGCTCTGGAGGTCAAATTTGGAAATGTCATGAATAGGCACTATGATTTTCAGATGTACCGCGTGGTGTTGTACAATATCCATAAGTTTCGTTTAAGTTGGCGTGTTCCACCAATTTGGTGAATGTGAATGATTGAAAATAAGTGGAAAACTTGACGGCCTCTGAGGGGTGTATTTTTGAGTGTCACGTATTGTCACTTTCTGGAAATTTGCGGACAACCTTTCTTTATGAGGATGCAAAGTCTCGGGTTAATTTGTGCGTTTCTTTTTGACTTATTGGCTCCTGAATGACTGCAGGTTAACATGGGAGAGGGGGTAATTTTTCAGGTTTTAGGGGCTCTTACTCGATAACCTTTGAGTGTCATGAATAGTGACCTATATATTCTGAAAGAGCATGTTTTTCTCTATTTGTTTGCATAGTTTCATTGAATTTGGAGGGTTCTGGTGAATGTGTCATTTGAATGTGAATATGAATATAATGAAACTTGATGTACGTACCGATGAACACAAATATCAACACATTTGTGGGTAGGTATATTTCATTTTTGTATGCACATGAACATTATGGGCATGTGTTCACGCAACGCCACTCCAACTCTACTCATACAAAGGCATAGTGTAAACATTCACACATTTGCAATCGCGACCAATATACTCGCGAGTCGCGACCCAGCGAATGAGGTTATTAGTGTTGCCTACATATTCTGATTCAAGGATAGGCTTTTTCCGGTATGACGTCACAACTCGTTTTGGTGACGTAAGATTATTGTGACGTCATTTGTATTAATATCAATATTTTTCCAATTATGACAAATTTGTACTTTTTTTCTCGCAAAAACGAATGCCAGAACCGTAATCAGGACACTCATTTACATCATTCCACGTACTTTTCCCAAGGTGTACTATTCCCTTTAAGAAGCTCGGCACTGTTCTGCTGTTGAGAGCTCTATCTTAGTATATCACCTTGTTACAATTTACAATCAAAGCTGCATTTGAACCATGTTGAAGCTGCAAAGTGTTCTTGATAATGTTTGATGGTGGAGCTTCTGATAGTACCTACCATCATTTGTCCTCATCTTTGTTCAAAGATGATACCCTATTCATTACTGTCAAAGGGTATCACACAATCAAATGTAGGTATTAATTCAGCTTTTGTCTTTTCTTTAATAATTATTTGAATGTTTAGTTTGTACCAGTGTTCGTCACGGGCCCACCAACCCCCAGCCTGCCCCGGCCCGGGCCCAAGAACACCAAGCCCAGGCCCGGACCAGGCCCGGTCAAATTAATAATATTGAGGCCCAGGCCCGGTCCGGCGCGTTCAGATTAAGCATATAATTATTTTCACAAAATTTGCAATCATTATCCTTATAGCATATTTACTTGTATACTATAAATGTGAAACAATGAACCAACTATGCTAACAAAACAAAAAAACACAGCCACAGCAAGTGTGTGGCTGTGGAAGTGAACTGCTGGTTAAAGTACTGTTAAGCTCTGACCTGAGCTTGCGCGCATTACTTCAACATTCTCAGCCCAGGTCCGTCCAGAGCCCGGCGATTTCCTTAATTAAAGTTGAGGTCCGGCCCAGGCCCGGCCCATGGCCCATAGCGCCAGCCCGGCCCGTGGCGAACTCTGGTTTGTACAGCTGACATTTATCAACATATGCCGAATCTGCTGGATCCCACTGGGTCTTTTTGTTGGTCTGCCGAGAGATCCCAGGGTGTCAAACCTGGAGTGCAACATGGCAAGCTTAACGTGCTTATAGACAACGTAACGCAATGCG
The DNA here is from genome assembly GCA_036785665.1 of Chirona hameri. Taxonomy (NCBI): domain Eukaryota; kingdom Metazoa; phylum Arthropoda; class Thecostraca; order Balanomorpha; family Balanidae; genus Chirona; species Chirona hameri. Next base: position 34,977 of record JAXIVJ010007920.1, on the reverse strand, counting down.
TATTCAGACACATTTGACTAAATAGTGGTAATTTTACCAAAGACCTGGTGCACTCAACTGAATCGTGACTCTTTTTTAACCTTTCAGCAACTTCTGTGTTCGCCACATCTGTACTAGGGCACCTTTTAGGCACTACAGGTCTAAACACGGGTGAAGCGTAGCACGCTCATGCTATACTTCCGGAACGTTTCGGACGCTGAAGTCTTAACACAGCCCACCGTGCACGCCACTTATCACTCGGTCTGAGACACATTACCCCGGCAGTAGAGTGTGTGCGTCGCCGCCGCCGACCATCCGCACCGGCCGGTCCGCAGAGTCGGTCCTGGCCGCCGCCAGCGCGCCAGAGCCGGCGCTCGGCGGCCCAGTCCGAGCAGGGGGCACCGCCAACGTCGGCGGCACCGGTCTACCGCCGGAGCCAGGCTGCGGCTGCTCTGGGGCCGCTCTCCCAGATCAGTCCCCTGGCGCCGGCGCCGACCCCCCAGGGGCCGTCGAAGTCGCACCCGCACCCTCCACCGGCCGCGATCCCGGCAGCCCATCCGCAGTCGACGTTCGAGGTCCCTGCTTCGACGCCGTCGTCGCAGCAGGACCACCGGGCGGGGTCGGCGGCCGCGGGACCCGGCGCGGAGCCGGGAGTAGGCCCCCACCGTCCCCCAGGAGTCTCCGCAGGCTGGGCAGATCTGGAACCATGATGTTGGCGCCCTCGCCCTCGCCCTCGCCCTCGCCCTCGCCCTCGCCCTCGCCCTCGCCCTCGCCCTCGCCCTCGCCCTCGCCCTCGCCCTCGCCCTCGCTCTCTCTCTCTCTCTCTCTCTCTCTCTCTCTCTCTCTCTCTCTCTCTCTCTCTCTCTCTCTCTCTCTCTCTCTCTCTCTCTCTCTCTCTCGACTGCGGAAAACGACTCCCCTCCGACTGAAGACGGACGCGACGCGAGCACCGTTGGAGGTCCTGCGCGCTTTCAGAAGCGCATTGTAGATGTCTCTGTTTGTAGGAGACAGGCTCTCGTTGATATACAGCGGCTCCAGCCGCCTCCCGCCCGAGCCGCCACGGGCGCCGGAACCAGCTCCCGCGTCACGTTGTGCCAGCTCGAACCGCCCTTCGTACACGGCGTCGCGGACTCCCGGGCGGACTCAGAGCTGTTCCGGCATCAATTGCCCACAATATGAAAACAAATACCTCGGGTCATCTCAGGTCAGGTCACCAGACCAGGTCACGTGACGCCACCTCAAAACAAATGTGGTCGTACCACAGTCACAGTTTTTGGATGATCGGTTATACACTTACAGGATTTCATAAGGTCATATATATCTACAATTTTTTATCTTGGATTTTGTATAACCGCGGTCGGGTCAATTTTGTGGCCCCATTATATGTCAATGGGGAAATATTCAAATGCTTCCTTTTACAAGGATAAGCATTATATCAGTTTAATTCCTTCTGGATCATGTTATTATAGGGCATTCTTGATTACCTAGGTGCCATTTTTGTTGAGCGACCCCTACAGGCTCAGACGAGGTCATCCGAGGTCACCAACAGTTGTATGTCAATAACTCTCGACATAATAACGATAGATAAGTGAAACCGACACCAATGTGTTTGTCTCGTCGAGGCACGTCTTCCCATAGGCAACATTACCTACTTGGGTCACCACTTGACCTTGACCTGAGGTAAAATTTGTAAGTTGACCTAACCTGGTCAACACTAGAATGGCTCGAAGCACCTTGACGAGACAAACACGATGGCATCAAGATTATTGTCTTGTCTTTATTAGGTAAAAAGCTATTCGTGAAAAGCTGTTTTGTAAAACAATAGCCTTTTTGACATTTGATGAGCTCTAGAGCCTAAACCATTGACATGAGCTTAAATCTGAGGCAACATTAAAGATTGCATTTTTCAAGAGCGTTCCATTGCTTTTTTGCGTTTGTTCCTAGCTATCATAGTTTCTGTGATAGCTGGGGGTATATGGAGCGAACTCTTAAAACTGGGAAATTTGACCGTTGATGCCCACTGATGACCTCAATATTGTCTTGAGGAAGAAAAAATTTGGAATACTTTCAAATGTGCTTTTCGAGAGCTTTGGGACGTCCTATTCCGCGTCTTTCTAACTCTTTTAGTTTTCGAGTTAGAGGGGGGTTTAACCCCCTCTGACGCCACCTTCGCAGTGCCACCCCCCCCCCCCCCCCCCCCCGGCACGGCGAAGGTGGCGTCAAGCACCGGCACGGCGCGGGTTCAAGGAAACTGTTCACCTTGTCAATGGGGTTTTGAGTTGAGATAGCCAAGCTGTACCCATGCTCGAAAATTAACTTGAGAAGCTTTCACATCTTCATAGAAACACCTTAATTAATTCAAATTGGCTTACCGGAGTCCTATAGAGGCCGGAACGAGTCATGCCGTGCAAAAGAAGAACCACGTATGTCATTCGCCTGAAAACCGTGGCATACGTGGTTCTTACTTTGTACGGCAGGGCATCGTGTCTCCCATTGCTGATTGGCTGATTTGTTGCCCTTACATCCGGGGCTTTTGATACACTCTCTGGCACGTAGTCTCTGATCACGACGCCTCGCTAATATCCGCTCGCCGCCCGCGCCGCCCGGCGGCCCCTTGTCAGAGACTGTAGTAAACGCCAGGCAGAGCCAGAACAACCACTGGTGTTGTATGACGTCACCTGTCATACAACAATAAACCTACTTTTTCTACACAGCTATCCATCTATGGTCCAAACCAAAGTAATATTCGTATTGTTTAGCTCAAGATGCCCCTTACAAATCTGTCAAGGTGAACTATTCCCTTTAATATAGTCACCACCAATCGTCCAGAGTGTGCAGAGGTGAACCAGCAGCAGCAGCAGAACCAACAATATCTGGATGATGATGATTTGGGCCTTAGGGCGCCTCAACAACTTGGTTATATGGCGCCCATCTAGTTTATCTTGGCTCTTGGGTTTCAATGCCAAAATTAACATTGTTGACACTTCATCAAGTATCTACTGGAAGTCATTTTATATTTCGTAAATGGCAAATGGCAATCATCTGTGTTCACAAAGTGTCTTACTTTACAAAATGGAGATTTTCGAGCAAATTTATAACTTTGACAGCCCTTTATCCAATTAACAGCATGAATCACGTCACTTAGAGCCGATCACTTAAAGGGAATAGTTCACCTTTAACATGGGCAGAGGTGAACAAAAACTCGAGGCTGACACCGACAAAGAGCCAGGCTAACTCACTTCAATTTTGCGCGCTTTTATGGCCAATGACTCTAAAAATAGGGTTTTTCCTCATGCCTCAGTGACTAATATTTATAAAAATTGGCACTCTGGCACATTTTGTAAACATACAACACATTTTGTCAACACGCAGCACATTGTGTCAACACACAGCACATTTTGTCAACACAACACATTATGTGATCGTTACGAGTGCTACACACTAGTGGATCCAGGGGTAGCGCCCATGCCGCCCCCCCGTCCCAAAAAAAAACGCCTGAAAGCTGCACAAAATTTAGACATTTCTTGATATAGAAGACAATCTATAAAACTTTTACTAAGGAAAGTGTGTATGAAATCAGTTATCAATGCATAAGCAAGCGATATCCGATGAGTTTTCTGAATTGTGACAATTTTTGGAATTTGACCTCCCAACGACTTGTGGTCCCCCGCCCATTTTCTGATATAGAACACAATCTAAGCAACTTTTACTAAGGGACGTTTGTTTTAAATCAGCTATCAATGCAAAATCTGATGAGTTTTCAAAATTGTGTGATAATTTTTGGAATTTGCCACCAAACCACCTATGCCCCCCCCCCCCAAAAAAAAAAAAAATCACCGTTCTGGATACGCCAATGTCACTTGCTACTTTTCTGGGTGATGCAAATTAGTTTTGGACAATTGATGTTTTGCCTATTTGATGTAATGGAATCAAGGCATCATTAAATATTCCACAAATAATATAGAAAATACCATTATTATTTTTGGTTCTGGACAAATGAGAGCAATGCTAGCATGACCTTCTAGGATCTTGGATCCTTATAGTACCTGGATGCCTAGGATCTTGACACGTCTGGACCAATGAGATGTACAGGGACCCGCAGTTTGTATTTGTATTTGTATTTATTGAGTCAACAACCACAGGCACAGGGCCCACTTACGGTTGCAGTCATGCTGCCTCATGCAACAGGAAATTAAAACATTCACAAACTACATGAGTGCACATGGTACATACAATAAGAGAACACAACTATACTGCATAGTAAACACAGCAGCATAAAATAAATACATAAAAGGCGATTAAAATCGCCAGTGAAAGTAGGAACAAACGTGTAAATAAAGCGCTGATACAGGCACAAACCTAAAAATAGACAAATACATAAAAGCGCCGGTAAAAGTAAATATAAACGTGTATATATAACGCTGGTACAGGCAAAAGACCTAAAATAGACAAGTGCAACTTAAAGCCAATGACCGATCACGGGACACAGCTCACAGCGGCGACCTTAACTCAAGTATGTACCCTGAACATCAGCGAACTTCGTGATGTCAGACCTAAGGGTACGAGACGGCATAAATAAATCCGTCTGAGGGCTGCTGTGTGTGAGCGAGTTAAAGAGATGCGGGAGGCGAATCAAGAAGCCCCTCTTTACAGAGTCAACTCTTCCACGAGGTACATGGAAGAGCTCGGGGCGCCGCGTACGTCGACTTGGTGCTGACAGCGGAAACGTTGCCACAATATCAGGGCAGTCTATGTTGCCGCTGAATACTGAGCGCATGAACATTAGATCGGACCGAACGAAACGCGACCTGACCGATGCGCAGCCAAACAGCTCGAGCAATGACACATAATCAAGTGGTGGGCACGCTGCTTGGGTTTTAGATCCCAGCCACATCAGGAAACGGTGTTAAAGGCGCTCCAGCCGGCGCATATGGGTGACCGCAGCGCCTGACCAGATTACGCTACCGTATTCCAGTACGGATCTTACATGGGCCTTGTAGGCGGCGAGGGCTGCGGCATGGTCAAAGCGCGTTTGTTGTGTGCCAGCAGACATCTGCATGCTTCTAATTAGCAGGCCAAGCATGCGGTTGGCTTTAGCGACTGTGGCGTCAACGTGGTCCGCAAATGTAAGCCTGGCGTCCAAAATGACGCCAAGGTCACGCACGCGCACACATCGCTCAAGCTGGTGGCCGTCCAGCACGTACGATACAAGATACATACATGAGTGATGAGCGCAGGGTAAAAGTGATCGTCTTGCACTTAGCTGGGTTGAGTTTCAAACGCCAAGTTTTGGACCACAAACTGAGGCGGTCTAAATCGGCCTGGAGGGAATGAGCGTCCTCTGGGGAACTGATTCGGTTGAAAATTTTGATATCGTCTGCATAAGACAGGCACGATGTTTTGATGTGATTAGGAAGGTCAGCGACGTAACAGGTGAACAGAATTGGGCCTAAAATGCTGCCTTCCGGGACCCCGGATAGTACCGGAGCCCAGTCAGAATGTTTTCCATCGAGAATGACTCGCTGGGATCGTTGGCTTAGGTAAGACTCAAGCCAGCTGAGCGCAAGACCTGAGATGTTAAAAGAGCACTTGAGCTTGTGTAAAAGTAGACTATGGCTCACACTCGTAAAGGCGGAAGAATAATCAGTGTAGATTGCGTCAGTTTGCAATCCCTTTGTCAGTGAGGTCCAGCAGTGTTCCAAAAAACAAGTCAAGTTGCTCAGGCAGGAGCGTTTAGGAAGAAAACCGTGCTGAGAAGAAGGCAGTGCTGGAAGGCATGCTTGGAGCAGGCTCTCGCACACTACCTTCTCCAGAATTTTAGAGCAAAGTGTTAATAATGAGATTGGTCTGTAGTTGTCTGGAAGCTTTTTAGAACCATTTTTGAATACAGGAATGATGTTGGCCCGCTTCCAAGTTGACGGAAACACCCCGGAGCGCACCGACAATCGACATATGATGTCGATAGGGATCGCAAACTCATCCGCACATTCGTGTAAAATCCTAGCACTGAGGCCATCAGGACCGCAAGCTTTATGTAGTTGTTATGGTACACGCTATACGAGCTGGCTTATCTTCTCCTCTAGCATATGATTGTCTGTGAATTAAGAAACAACAATAAATGCACTTAACCCTCGCCCAGGTAAGGCAAAATCACTACGTGTTCGGGTAGGGGGGGGGCGGTGGTGGTTGGTACGACCCCCCCCCCCCCCCCCATTAGCGTTTCGCCCCTAATTGATATAGAGCTTCGCGTCAAAGACGAGCGTGTTGCCTGTGACGAGAGAAAGCCGCTGATACCCGATTTTAAGGTATTAGGTCATTAGGTGACCTCTGAGGTCATATCAATGACCCAAAAGTCATCAACATTGTAAATGCGTATAAATGGAATTTTATCGAGCTAGAATCATGAATGAGCATATCACAATGCTTAATGGGTGCCACATTCGTAATCAGCTTCACAAAATGTCCTAAAAATGCCAAATTCCAAAAAGGTCATGTCAGGTCATCTGAGGTCAGTGACCTCGGTTGACCTGTGGAAGCGCATGACCCCAGTGGAACATATAATTATGTAAAATGGATCCCAAATTTGAAATCAGCGTGCAAAATGTCTTAGAAACCGCCAGAAGCCCAAAAAAGTCGTCTGAGGTCATCGGCGGTCAATGACCTCAGTTGGCCTCTTAGGTCAATCGAGGTTACAATCTCAGTGGAAACCACAACTGTCACCTGGAAACACCTGTGCATATGCTCCTGAACAACAAACACTCGAAAACTGCACAAGTTACAGGCATCGATACTGCGGGACGCCAGTTGCGCCTGACATGACATTAAGAAACAGGTCATAGGTCACGGGTCATGTGGGTTAATTTTTTTAAATAATTTAGAGTATGTGGGACATTTTTCAAAAGTAGGGTGTTGAAAGTTGCATCGAAATCGGTTGGAAACTACGCGAGTTATTCTAGAAAAACCGAGGGGGTGGCATCCACCCCCTATCCGGGCGAGGGTTAAACTGCATTACTGAGAGCTTCAAAATGTTATATTGATGCATTGGGTCACCATATCTATTGGCTGATTTTAAGCAAAAATGAATGTTTAGCTCTTTGCGGAAGAAAATGGATTTTTGCTTAAAATCAGCCAATAGATAACGGGGGTGAGCCAATGCATCAATATGTCATTTTGAAGCTCTCAGTAATGTGATTTGAATGTATTTTTTTTGTTTCTTAATTTGCAGTCAAATATACGCTAGAGGAGAAGATAAGCCGGACCATAGTGTCTACCATAGCACCTTCAACTGCAGGTCCCTGTACCTACTAAGACTGCTATTATCTTTCTTTGAAAGTACATTTTCATTAAACAGGAGCACCTGGCAAGTACAACCAAGATGCTGGCAAATGTCACAAAAGGGCAGCAATAAGTTTCAATTTACATAAATTGCACAACCACAGATACCTACCTGGTGGCCGTGGTATTCTTGTTGCTGGTGCCACCCAGTGGTCGCAGATGGCATGCTTCCTAGACGGAGGCAGTTTCTTTTCACACTCCACGATAGCGTGGTGCCATGGTGGCCAAATTCAGATATTTAGGGGAATGGAGGGATGACACAATTGTTTGTTTTATCAAAAATGATAGGACGAAGGAGGTCTCCGGGTCTAAAAACATGAAAAAAGGTAAGAATTTCCATGTTTTGAGCTGGACATCTCCTATTCCATGATATCACATCTGGCAACATGCCATAATTTTGCCATCTTCCTCCCCTTCCCCAACTCACTGAATTTGGCCACTATGCTCCACCCACTTCAATTTACTATTAGGCTTACACTGACACTTCCCAACAGCCTTTTTAACAGTTTTTGTGATCTGATTCTTCCAAGTTCGGTTCACCACTGAGTGCACACACTTTGCATTCTCCTGAACGTTTTATCTCTTCCAATCAACACAATGTGCCAGCATTCTCCCGTCCCTCCTCGCCTTCTCACGCACGACGAACGAACGCACAACGCTCCCCCGCCGCTCCCTCTCGCCCACTCGCGACGGCGGAAAAACCGTCTGCCGCCGCACGTGCAACCGCACGTGCGGTATATCGCGGGGCACTTCCGCCCCGCGCGGTCAAGATACAATAATCACTACAACAGGGGACACTGATACACTCCCCCCTGACATCTAAGTCACAAGCTCACACTCTCCATTAACATCAGACACAGAAATAAGGTAGGTGCATGCCGCAAGTGCGCAGACGACACACATCACAGGGCGGTCTCGTAATCACTCAAATAACTCGGCGGCCTACGAGCCCTCTCCGAGCGAGCTGGGCGGTCTGTGCGCTCTCCCAGCCCGGTAACTGGCAGCCGGGGAGGCGCCTCTGCCGCCACCTCTGGCTCACCACCGAACCTGACCATCATTGGTCCATCGTCACCCGAGCTCTCCTCACCAGCGTCCGAGCAGTCCTGCTGCGTCCGCCGACGCAGATCTCGCGTGTGACGAGGCATGCCGTCCACGGCGACGGTCTGCTCTGATATCACGTCTGTCACGGTGCCCTTCACGTACTGCTGATCGCACCGAACGCCGGGCGGCCGTACCCAGACGCTATCACCTCGCCGGTATGGCGCGCTCTCGCTGAGCTCGGCGCCGGCTTCCTCGCTGTCGGCCACTGTCACTCTGTCCACTCCCCGCACTCGCACTCTGTAGCGGTACAGTCGCTCAACCGGAGCAGACTCGGGCGCTCCGTCAGCACGCGGAGAAACGTTGTGCCAATACACTGCCTCCGCCACTGTGCAGTCTTTCCGCGCGGCGATGACTTTAATTGTGCGATGGCACCGTTCCACGATTCCGTTCCCGGAAGGGCTGTGGGCACATCGGAACCGTACTCGCATGCTCCACTGCGCCGCGAAGGCCTCAAACTGGCGGCTGCGGAAGGCGGGATCATTGTCGGTGAGCAGCTCCTCTGGGGCTCCCCTCTCCCAGAAGACTGAGTCCAGCTGCTCGATGACGGCTGCGCTAGTTTGCATCCGCAGTGGGCACCAGACGGAGAACCGGCTGGGCCCACAGTCTATCAACGACAGATAGGGCCGGCCTCGGAAATGAGTGATGTCCATCGCCACTCTCTGCCAGACGACCTCCACGTCCAGCCTACCGGGCGTCCACTTCACTGACGCGGGGTCGACTGATTGGCACACGTCGCAGCTGGCGACGACCCGTTTCACGTCGCTCCTGGTCACGGAGGGGTGAGCCCGCCTGGCGAAGTGCAGCGTGCGCCTCACCCCCGGGTGACCGCACGAGTGATGTATGTCCGCCACCTGGCGTTCGATGTCGGTTCGGGCGGCCAGTCCACACTGGGGCAGTCCGGCTTCGGGAACGGCCGCCGTGGCCTTGAGCCAGCGCTGCGGCACGCGGGTCAGCGCGTCGGCCTTGTTCTCTGCGGACGGAACCAGCCGGACCGCGACCCGCAGTCCGTACTCGCGCACCAGTGACGTCACAATGTCCACTCTCCGCCGGATCAGCATTTCGCTCGAGGCCTTAGTCTTGAGCCTGCTCTTACCCGTCAGACCATCAGATATCCACCTGTACACGGTAGAAGAATCAGTGAACAATTCGATGTCTTTAAATCCCCATTCCAGGGCGACGTTCAGTCCCTTTATCACCGCATCGAGTTCGGCCATGTTGATGTGGCTCGCGTCGTTCGTCCGGAGCCACGAGGCGTCTTCGATGGTCGAGCTGCCAACCTCCACGACCACCCCAGTGGCCAGGGAGCTCGCATCCACCCAGACTTTGGCCGTGTCACCGGTCACGTCCCATCGTCCGCACACGGGGTCGCTTTGCTTCACCTTCTCCACCACATCCGTCAGCATCACGCGCACACTGTCTCCCACGATCGGATCGTCCCACCCTTCTGAGGCCTCGTTCGCCCTCCGCTTAATGTACGACACGGCCACTCGCAGCCAACCGCACACAGGGTAATGCCCGACGAGTCTGCCACACAGTGAAAAAACGGAGCGGCGGGTCAGCCGCTCAGGCACCGCACCGAAGTCATTGTCACGCTTCCAGCGCAGCATCCCTCGCTCCCCCCACACTTTCAGCCCGAGAAGCCGTGCGCCTTCGCAGGCGCGCTCAGGCTCCTTAGCGATGAGTCCATGGCGTGCCAAGTGCTCTCGGACGTAGACCGCGGAGACGACGTCTTCGTTGACCAGGATGTCGTCAACGTAGCTGGAAGTGCCACGTTCCACTTCCGGGTCCATCGACAGCACACTGCGCAGCACCGCCTTCATCACCGAGGGTCCAATGTTCAGCCCCAGACCCAACCGAGTCAGACAGTATCTTTGACCGCCGAACATCACTGTCTGATAGGGCCAGAGCGATTCGTGCACACGTATCTGCAGATAAGCATTTTTTCAGATCGACCACCGACACATTCAGGCCCTGCTTACGCCACTCACGCAGTTTGTCAGAGCAGACATCTGCCTCGGCGGTGTACGTGTCGATAAACTCGTTCAGTTCTCTGAAATCGAGCACGGGCCTCACCTTTGACTTGTTCGGTTGGACCACCGCCATTAGCGGAATGAGGCCCTTCGGTTGTCCTTGTTTAGTGTCATCGTACGGGACTAACCACTCGTCGTCTATCCATTTTTTCAGCTCACGCTCATACTCATCACGCACGACTCTCGGCACAGAGTACTCCCCGATGACGTTTGCCAGCACGCCCGGCTCAACACCTCCAGCCCATTTCCACTGCACTGTCCAGAATCCTCTGGACGGATCATACACTGCACAAAAATCTCCCTCCTCGACACGCACCTCACCCGCTGCACCCGCGCAGGCCAGTTTCCGCGACAACCCGAAACTCACAGCGCCATCTGCGATTGTCACGCCGCCCAGTGCCGATATGGCGTTCATGCCCAGAATCATATCAAACCCCAGCGGTCTGACGTCCACCACAAGCGCCGCCACAGACACGTCACCAACACCTGGCAACCCGAGCACAACATCCCCGGCACCCACACACCGCAGCTCCTGGCCATTCACCGCCTGCACGCGCACGTCACACCTTTGCCACGAACGACAGCATGGTGCAAACACTATACACCGCGAACACCCTGAGTCTACGAGGACAGACCTGCGAGTGCCGTCGACGGTCACCTCCGCGACTGGTAGCGCCTCGTTCAGCGGCAGTCTGGAGAGGAGGCTGGCGCTGACCCCTCTCCGGCGTCGTTTCCCTGGCAGGTGGCTGCGGTATGGCCTCCATTACCGCAGCGGTAACAGCGACCATTGACGCGCTGTCCGCCGTTCGGGTTCCTCCTCCGCTGCAGGCAGTCCCGGGCGAAGTGATTCGGTCCGTTACAAACGAAGCACAGCGGGCCGCCGCCGCCGGCGCCTCGCTGGGGCGGGGGCGCGGGACCGCGCCCCCCGCTCGCGCCAGCTGGCTGCCCTCTGGCGGCTCTCCCAACCGCCGCCGCCGCGACGCCGTACCCCTCGTCCGCCATGATGGATCGCGCGCGAGTCAGCAGCTGCTCCAGGCCGAGCGACTCCATGCGGCTGCCCGCGCGCAGAATTTGCCGCACGGAGTCCGGCAGACCGGCGACGAACGCGCACGCCAGGGCGGTGTCCGACACGCCGCCGAACAGCGACGCCAGCCGGCGCAGATCGGCCAAATACACATCGGCCGACTCGCCGGGCCTCAACTTCCTGGCGATGAACTGTTCGTAGGCCAGGAAGGAGTCCTGCGCGAACGCCGACCGCAGCGCCTCCTTGATTTTGGCCACGCTCGACTTGGCCTCATCGCCGAGTTGCTGATAGACAGCGAACGCACCCCCAGTCAGGCGCAGTGGGATGACTCTCTCCAATTGGGTGATACCTCTGAGCTTGCACACCAGCTCCAGTTTATCCAGCCACTCACCCACTGGTGCCGCCGAACTTCCGTCAAATTCCGGAATGAGCCGCAGATCCATGTCCGCCATCTTGCCGCGATTCGCTCGGAAATGCCGAAATAGCTTGTGATCTGATTCTTCCAAGTTAGGTTCACCACTGAGTGCACACACTTTGCATTCTCCTGAACGTTTTATCTCTTCCAATCAACACAATGTGCCAGCATTCTCCCGTCCCTCCTCGCCTTCTCACGCACGACGAACGAACGCACAACGCTCCCCCGCCGCTCCCTCTCGCCCACTCGCGACGGCGGAAAAACCGTCTGCCGCCGCACGTGCAACCGCACGTGCGGTATATCGCGGGGCACTTCCGCCCCGCGCGGTCAAGATACAATAATCACTACAACAGGGGACACTGATACAGTTTTCCCATATCAATGTCAAAGTTTTTTGGCTCAATATCAATATCCAGCCACACGATACCGCGTCACCTAGAAACAGTCAACTCACGGTAGATAAAATACATGCAGTCAACTAATGCATTGGCCAACACCAAGGCCGTACAAGAGAGGTAGAGTCATCCGTGGATTTTAGCGCCCCAATCGCTCGACATTACGTGACGTCACTGGTGCTCTGGTCCGACTCGGCTGTCTCCGCACGCGGCTCCGTGCGGAGCGAATATTTCGAACGGGATACGGATAGTTGCGCCTAAGGTACGATCCTATTTAAAATTACGCTTACCGCGGATAATTATACATCCCTTAACTCATGCTGAGGGGGGAGACGGCCATACGCTGCCCCGGTCTATGTGAGGGGCGGCTGGCGAGACGGCCATACGCTGCCCCGGTCCGGCTGAGGGGGAGACGACCAAACGCTGTCCTGGTTTGGCTTAGGGGTGAGACGGCCATACACTGCCCCGGTCTGGCTGAGGGTCGAGACGGGCATACGCTGCACCGGTCCGGCTGAGGGGCGAGACGGCCACACGCTTCCCCAGTCTGGCTGAGGGGCGATAAATGGCTAACTTACTTATCTAATGTGACGACTTCAAATTGCCGCTCGTCAACACCCGTCAAAAGACCGCAAAACGCTCGAAAGCGCAGCTGCGGAGACGGGGCCGGCCACGACTGGACCAGAGCACCAGTGACGTCATCACCCAATGCTGAGCCGCTCGGCAGCCAATACATGAGGAATCCCGGGATGACACCCCCTGTGGTCAACAAATGTAAACGTACTTGAATCGCGTCGTTACTGGCACAAACAGCGCCATAATTGTCGCTGTCTCACCTGCACTGACATCCATATAATACATAGACAGCCATCTTGCGCCGTCCGGCCGTTCCCACACTGTGTGGTGATGCCACCACTAACTCATTTATTAAACATACATACATAAATACATTACATAAATACATAAATACATTAAAATACATTAAACACTCATTAAACATTTAACCGAAACTCAATTATCAGAAATTTTAACAATGTTTTACTATATATGGTGTACTGAACGTTTTCCAGGGGAATGGAGGCAATCCATTGTGATACCTATTTTAAAACCGGGAAAACCAGGCAATAAACCGGAATCCTACAGACCGATCCAACTTACCTCCTGTTTCTGCAAACTTATGGAAAGGATGGTTGCGAATAGACTTGCATGGTATACTGAACACAATCATATGATTTCCGACTATCAATGTGCATTTAAAAAAGACAGAAGTACCACCGATCATCTGACTCGAATAGGGTCTGAAGTTAGAAGGGGCTACTTCTACAACAAATATACGTTGGCAGTTTTTCTCGACCTGAAAAGTGCTTACAACTTGACATCCATCGTAACACTACTAAGATGTATGACCCATGGGATTTAGAGGCCGAATGATGAACTTCTTGAGAGAATATTTGAACGGAAGGACTTTCCAGGTGAAATGTGGTGGACTCCCTGATATTTTCAACCAGGAGAATGGTTTAGTACAAGGTGGGGTCATATCCCCTATCTTGTTCAATATCGCAATCAATGACATTTTTTCCAATGTCCCTTCACACATTTCCCGAGCCCTATATGCCGATGCCTGTTCCATGTGGTTACAAGGGAGACATATTCTGCCATTGATCGAGGGAATGCAGAATGCATTAAACTGTGTTGGCAGATGGGCAGATGAATGGGGGTTCATTTTCTCGCCCCCTAAGTGCAACGCCATAATTTTCCGCCGCTACATGAAAGAACGGGAATTGATGCATATTCCAGAGTTGAAAATATATGACCAACCTGTGCCCTACTCGGACCATGTTAAATTTCTCGGTGTCATCCTTGACTCCAGATTGAACTTAAACAAACACGTCCAATATGTTAAAGCCAAGGCCTTAAAAAGGATGTCGATTCTGAAATGTTTGGCTGGTCGTGGTTGTGGTGCTGACCGAAGTGTGCTCCTACGGATCTACAAAACAATGATAAGGCCCATCCTGGATTATGCGAGCCAAATACTGGACGGACCTCAAAACAAAGCAGTTGAATCAATTGACTGCATATAAAATGAATGTCTACGAATAGCCACGGGCGCATTACGTACATCCCCAATACTTCCACTCCAGATTGAAACCAACATCTACCCACTTCGACTGAGACGCATGGACTTAACACTGAGATATTGTATGAAAATACAAGGTCGTGACAATCACCCCTGCCAGAAACTGATAACCGATGACTCCGCCCTACATGTTGTTGACCGAAACTATATGAAGAGAATATCTGGTTTTCCTGTATATGAGAGACTAAGTGAACTTTGTAATGAACTTCAATTTGACTTTCCACACACCATTGTCGTTAAACAGGACTCAACTCCACCCTGGAAACTACGCAGGTGTAAACTTAAAAAGCTTACAGATGAGAGGAAGGACACAATTGATCCGATACGAGTCCAAAGTGAATTCCAGGAATTTAGAGGGTGCCATCCTGAATTCACATTCATCTTCACGGATGGATCGAAAATAACTGAGGGAGTCGGATGTGCTTTCGTCCATGGAAACAGACATCAGAGATTTAAACTGCCAGGATTATGCTCTGTATTTACCGCCGAGGCGGTGGCTATTTTACAGACGCTGCAATATATCAAATCAAATAGGTTTTACAAGTGTGTAGTATGTACAGATTCTATGTCGGTTGTGAGTGCCCTAAAGGACACCACCTCCGGGCATCCAATTATTACTGATATTATCACGCTGTCCCACCAACTGGCGGAAAACGGATACGACATCACCATACTTTGGATACCAGGGCACTGTAATATTACAGGCAATGAAATAGCTGACGCCCAGGCGAAAGCGGCTGTACATTCTGATCAGGCACTCGAAATGCAAATGGGATATAAGGAATATCTTCCTAGTGTGCGTCGTGCTTTGAATGACTTATTCAACCAGCTTTGGACCAACTACAGACCTACCACTAATCTAAAGGGGATTAAGGAAATGGGTGGTAACTGGGACACTTGTACAAGGAAAAGCAGACGTGAAGAAATCGTGTTATGCCGGCTTCGACTCGGACATACCCGATTTACTCACTCTTACATAATGGATCGTGAACCGAGACCTCAATGTAACCACTGTCTATGTCCCCTTTCTGTCAAACATATATTGATAGAGTGCCCAGCATTCGCGAATCAACGAATCCCAATAGTGAGCGCATGCCAGAGGTACCAAATTACAGTTACGCTGAAATCAATCATCGGTAACGACTACCCGGACCTCATCGATGAGGTGTTCAAGTTCCTACGAGACTGCCAACTGTTGAAACACATGTGATGATTGTCTTATTTGTTATTTTGTATTGTATTGATTTATTTTAATTTTAGTATCCGCTGTGTTATGGCTGATGTTTCTTGTTGTGATTTGATAATCTTGTGTTCTGTAACATCCTATTCAAATGTTGCATATGACTTGTTGATATTGATGTTTTTTGTTATTTGTTAAACGTTTGTTTGTTCTGAGAATGAATGGTGTCTGATCGGTAGGGCAGAAATGACTACTATTTACCTAAGTGAGTGAATGATGGAAGTGTGCTGCATGAATGAGTTGTAGTTGGTGTGTGAGTGAGCCATAACTGGAGTTGGATGTATGGTCAATTTAACCCTGTGTATGTGAGGAGTAGCTTAGTCATACTAATTGTTTCTTATTCTTAGTCATCCATTTGAGCTACTAATACTCAGCAGTTGGTATTTCCCAGTAAAAGAACGAAGACATAGACCTCCCTGCAAAGGACCTGATTTTGACACGCGTATACACGCGCCCGGGAAGGGTACCAGGAGGCTGGGATACCCCTCGGGTCAGGAGCAATGATGCGCTAAATGTATGTCTATGCGCACATGTGCCGAGAGAGTGGGTTCAGCCCCTCCGATATATGCCGGATCGACATGTTCTACTTGATAAATGACTACCAGACCAGATCGCGATTCTGAACGTACCATCAACGTCTGTGAACGTCTGTGAGGCATGTTGATGCACATGTGTGAAACTGTCCTATGCCTCAAATATGAAAAAAGCCAGGCAACTATCTTTAGAGCTGTCTTTTTGTTTGTTTTTCTTATTATTTTCTCTCACATATTTTCCTAAGTATATTAGAAAACACTAATTGAACCTTCTAATAACACCAGAAATTTACCTGAACCACAGCAAAGCCAGTCTTCTTCCTCTGTCAAGCTTAGTAACCATACGCCGGAAAGCTGCCATACGAAGACAACGGTGACGCTCTGAAGACACCCAAACGGACGCTCTGAGCCCGCTGAGGCTATGCGCCCTAACCCAACAAGAACAAGAACCACTAACTCACCAGCCCTGGGGGGGGGGGGGGGCAAAACATCGTGGCGCGCCATAGGCACCAATGTATAAATGGCAAGTTTGAACGGCGCCCTGACTGCAGGGGCGTGGGAACTACTTTGAAGTTGGGGGGGGGGGGGGGCGAACTTTTTTGGCAATACTATGCCACAAATTAAGACTGAAGAGAAGCAACGTGTGCCGTTCTTTTCCGTACCCAATGCTGCTTATTGCCAATAGTATGTCATATATTTAAGTAAATTAGTATCAATATCATATAAGCAAATGGGTCGCCTAACAAGCAAAAACAAAACTAGAGAATAGCTGATAAACATGAAGGTGTGACACTGGTACTAGGGTCATACAAAGTTGGAGAAGCGGAACTGGAGAAGCGGAACGAACAACGTGCCTGAATCCAGAACCGGCGGGCTTGACTTACTCCCGAACCTGAGGTAGCTGGTTAGGTGATGTGCCGGGCTCGCACCAAGTTGACCATGGCAAAATCATGCATTTAGCATACATTTGGTACGAGTACCATACTTGGCTTCAACCGAGTTATGCTATGCCATGTTTTACGGTGTTATGGTCAATGTTTCGAGCACATTTGTATAAAATCGTTTTAAGGTCGTACTCAGGCAAATGCTGGCAAACCAATGCATTTATAACACACGCATTTGTCAGAGTAAAAGGTTTGTCTATACTTATATATAAGTTAGTTAGTTAGTTAGTTATTTTGTGTTAGTTAACTGTTGCCGAATTAAAGGGATTATACGGGTTTCCGTCCTGAAAGTAAATGCACTCCTTTGCAGTTGTATGAGCTTTAAACACGTTTAAGACATATAACAGGGACCTCAATGCTCATTTAGTCCATTATTTCAGAAATTATCAGCGTTAAAACTTGGGCGTTTTTCGAGACTAGTATCAGCTAACGAGTACTTGATCGGCACTACTGTTCACCACTTTTATCTCAAGATCAATTTTAGAGTTTTGAATTATCTGCAAGTCCTACACTGGATCACAGAAATATTATGCAATTCAAAACTGACGGGACTGTGTATTACTATACACCGTTCGTTGAGGTTTTGTGTTTTTGTGGTTTTCTTTTCTCTGGCCTTTAGCGTTGATAATTTGGTGGTGGCGTATTCATTTTTGGCATGAAAATCCATGAAAAATATAGAATTTTATGGGAAAACGAGGTAACTGCTGCTGTCGTTGGAACAAACCAAGTTTATTTTCTTTCAAATATTGCTTATTTTACCGGAAACATGCCATAAGTTAGGTGTTCTTATTATCATAAAAGAGATGACTGGCTCTGCCTCAGCCGGTCCTGCAGAAAATACGCGGTGGCATCACCGCAAACTTTGGAATGTCCTTACGTGCAGAAGAAGTCATTTCCAGAAAAATGTAGCTACCGTGGGACTTCTACCACCTTTATAAGTACGTTTTACTATGTAACTCAATTATTCTGGGAAAACCCATATAATCCCTTTAAGGTCCATTAACACGCGTATTGACGGGGGTTAGCGCCAACCACGAACTGCCGGGGAGGGTGATGTGGAGGGGGGGGGGGGGATTTCCAACCCCCCCCCCACGATCTCGAAAGCAACGCAACGTAGCGACAAGCAGAAAACAGTGTTAGATAGCATTTCGGCTATATATGAGTGTCTTTGATAAAATCGTCTATATCTCGATAACTAAAAGAGAAAAGGTGTTCGCGCGCGGAAAAGGTGTTCAAAATATAATTGAATTTTCTGTCGCTAAGGTTGCATCACAATTGACCTAAGATCAATAGTAAGGTCAGCAGAAGCCATTTAATTTGAAACATTCTAAAAATTGCCGAATTGTTTTTAAGGAATACCTTTTGGCAGAAGCACGATAGAGTAAAACATATTTTGCTCGTTATTTTGCTCATTTGCTCGTGTTTGTCTCGTTGAATCGCATCGAATCATATATTGGGTGACCTAGTTAGGTCATATCCAAAAATTGGCCTGACCTGAAGTCAGGTCAAGGTCAACTCTTTCATCAGTTTATTTGTCTCGACAAACCGAATGAAATTGTGAGAGAAAAAAACAATATTGATTTACCTTGATTTGGTAAAGAGTTGTCGAAGAAAAACCATACGTGACCTGGGGTCACCTGAGTTGACCTCGTAGAAATCAAATAAAAGAAATGTGACATAGACCTTTGTATTTGGGAGTGGTGGATCTGGTGAAAATTGGTCAAATTTAGTAATTTCCTATTGATTAATACCTGTTTTCATTTTCCCCCATTGACTTATAATGGGGAGGTCACGAAATCAACCTGACCTTAGGTCACCGATATACAAATTCGAGATACACGAATTGTAGGTACTTATCACCTGATGACATCTTATGAGTTTCAAACCGTTTGGTTAACCAGCGCACTGCAGGGGCTTTGCGCCGAACACGAACTGCAGGGGGGTTGATTTAAGCCCCCCCCCCCCTGATATCTCGAAAATACGCTACGTAGCGAGGAGAAGAAAATGGAATTTGATAGCTTGATACATGTTCTATCGAAAGTATTTCAGTATTGTTTTAGTCAACATTGAGGTCACCAGAGGTCATCAAAGGTAAAATTTTCATTTTTTTCCTGTTTTAGGACATCGCTCCAGAATTTCCCATATATCTCAGAAACTATGCTAGTTAGAAACAAACGGAAAAAAACAAACGCCAGCCAGTGAAATTATCAATCGGTAAAAGTCCTCAAATTTTAAATCAGGTCAATATATGAGGCTCCAGAGGTCAAAAAAGGAAAAAATGCAGTTGTTTTGCAAAATCGTTTTTCGCTATTAACTTTTTACTTAAAAAAGATAACGGAACACTGTTTACGCCATTGTGTTTATCTTGTCAAGACACTTTGAATGATATACATGGTGATCTTGTTAATTCAACTAAAAATTTGACCTCAGGTCAAGGTCAAGTGGTGACCTAGGTAGGGCATGTTGCATATGGGAAGACGTGTCTCGACGAGACAAACACATTGATGTCTGTTTTACTTCTCTATCTGCATTATGTCGGGAGTTATTGAGAAAAAAAGTGATGGTGACCTCGCATGACCTCAAATGACCCAATAGGTGTCACTGAACAAAACTTATACTTGGATCAGCAAGAATATCATATAATAACATGATCCAGAACTAATTGGACTAATATCATGCATATCCTTGAAATAGGAAACATTTGTATATTTCCCTATTGACTTATTATGGGGAGGTTACGAAATTGACCTGACCTTAGGTAACCTATATCAAAATTCCGAGATATACGAATTGTAAGTACTTATGCTCTTCTGATATCCTGTAAGTTTCAAACTGATCGGTGAAAAACTCTGGCTTTGGCACTACTGCAAACATTTTTGGAGGTGGGGTCACTTGACCTGGGCTGGTGACCTGACCTAAGATGAAACGAGGATATTTTTTTCTTCTCCAAAGTGTGCGCAATTGATGTTTTAACAGGTGTGCCAAAACCCGGCGGCGCTGCGCGCCGACGTTTTTTCGCTATCTTCGAAAAACCCGAGGGGGGCAGAAATCAACCCCCCTGCAGTGCGCGGGTTAATCACTTTGGCTGTGGCACGACCGAAACTTTAAGAGGTGTTGTCACTTGACTTGAACTGTTGACCTGACTTGAGATGACCCGAGGTAAAACAAAAATAATTACGTGTGGGCAATTGATGCCCAAAAAGTTGTGCCAAATTTCGCGGCGCTGCGTGCCGCCATTGAAAATCCGATTACAATGCCCTTGTTCTTATACAGAGTCGAGTGATCGTGTAAAAAGTTGGGGGGGCGTCGCCCCCTTCAGCTCCAAAGTTGTGGGGGCGAGTTGCCCACACTGCCCCCACGGTTCCCACGTCCCTGCCTGACTGGGCTACGCTGGGAAAAAGTGGTGCAAAGTAGCATCATATTATTCGCTGGAGATTCTAGGTTGAGCTAAAACGAATTATAGGGTTCCACCTGGTCATGGAATTTCTGGAGAGCAGCTGGAATGATCGGTTACCATGGCCTTATTTGGGATGTAACAACCACGTTATACCGTTCACTTTCCGTTGCAAATGCGATCTAAGCTTAGTATATAAAGTATATGAAGCTTATATCGCATTCGGTATAACGTGGTTTTTACACCCCAAATAAGGTCATGGTAACCGCTCATGTCAGCTGCTCTCCAGAAATTCCATGACCAGGTGGTACCTTATAATTCGTTTGGGCTGAATCTAGAATCTCCAACGAATAATATGATGCTACTTTGCACCACTTTTCCAAGCGTAGCCCAGTCAGGGCGCCGTTCAGATTTTCCATTTATACATTGGTCCCTATGGCGCCCGCGATGACAGGCCCCCCTGTTAACTTCCAAACCAAGCAACTTAGAGCAGCAATGCGGTAAGAACCAGCATGTTGCCTGTCATGAGAGGAATCTCACAGTATGCGATTTTTAGGTTTCAGGTCAACGGGTGACCTTCCAGGTCAAGTGAATGACCGCGGATTTACCACGTCCAGAACAGCGATTTTGCTCTTCAGAAAACCTAAAAATGAGAAATTGATAAATGTAAATAAAAAGGCATGTTCCTAGACCGGTTTTGGCTCAGAAATACAAAAAAAGGTAATTATTCGTTCGTATCTTGTCCAAAAATGTCAACAACAAAAAGTTATTAAAAAATGACGTCATCAGTTTCTTATACTTAGGAAGCCCTCACTTAGTCAAAAATGAAGATATTGCTTTGAAATTTGGTATGGGTATTTCCCATACTCAGTTCTCTCACATATATTCCGGTTTTTCTAATATCTTTGAACATTTTGATTTTGTGGGGATTTCCCCCCCCCCCCAAAAAAAATATGGGTCAAAAAACTAAAATTTCGAAAATCAAAGATTTCCATTTTAAAGATAATGTCATTTTTGCATCTTTGATGAATTGCGTTTGCAATCTGCTTTAAAACTCTGTTTTCTACGATTTTTCAAATATTTCTTATTTTTTTACCAACAAGACGTCATCAAAACATTATCTCCCAAACTTCTTGACCAATTTTAATTAAATTTGTACAGCCTACGTATAATTGTTGTAAACTCAGCTACCAAACATTTCAGCAAGGTGCACCCTAGGTGTCAAAAGTTATTCAAGAAAAACCTCAGGGGGGGGGGGGCTTGTCAGGCCCCCCCGTAGGGCGAGGGTTAGGCGTGTCCGATTTCACCTGCAAAATTTGGTTCCCGAAACTCCCCCCATTATATTTTTAAAACAAATTGTACCACTCATGCTTGCCAAGCATTCGTAAAATTGGAGTGGCCACATCACTATTTAGAATCACTTCTTTGCGGACTTTTGCGGACTTTGCGGACTTTTCTTTTGAATGTTGCAAACTCAACAGCACCATTCAGTCAGTGCACTTCAAAATTAAAAAGCGTATGCAGTTAAGTATATTTTCAACAACCTGAGCCTCTTTCATAATAAGACAGCAAGAATTGCTATGGCTCGACTTTGGGACCGTAGGAGTTATGTGACCTATACCTTATAACACAGATAGACTTTTCAAGGTCAAGTCTCGGCGAATTTGTACGCTTCGGCTTTAAGCGGGCGCCAATACCACAGCCAAACTGGATGAGAGCGGCCATCATGAATCTAGTACTGAGCACAGCTGGGACCGAAGTTTTGGAGTCAGAAATAAATAAAAAATGCTTTGCCGATACACTGCTTTAGGTGCTGCATGAGCAAGTTTGAGCTTGAGCATACATGATTGTTGATCCCCACCATTCATTTAACCCGCGCACTGCAAGGCGCGGGTTATCATTTAACCGCCGAACACGAACTGCAGGGGGGTTGATTTCCGCCCCCCCCCCTGAGATCTCGAAAACTACGCTACGTAGCGAGAAGCCGAAAACGGCATTTGATAGCTTGATACATTTTCTATCGAAATTTTAAGTATTGTTTTAGGTCAGGTCAAAATTGAGGTCACCAGAGGTCATCAAAGGTCAAATTTTCCATTTTGTTCCTGTTTTAGGACATCGCTCCAGATATTCCCATATATCTCAGAAACTATTCTAGTTAGAAACAAACCGAATAAAACAAACGCCAGCCAGTGAAATTTGCAATCGCTAAGGTGCCCTCAAATTTGATCTCAGGTCAATATTTGAGGCTCCAGAGGTAAAAAAATAAAAAAATAAAACGTTTTTTTTTGTTTTAAATCGTTTTTCGCTATTAACTTTTTAAGTAATAAAGATAACGGAAAACTGTTTACGCCATTGTGTTTATCTTGTCAAGGCGCTTTGAATGATGTACATGGTGACCTTGTTAAAATAACTTTAAAAATTTGACCTCAGGTCAAGGTCAAGTGTTGACCCAAGTAGGGCATGTTACATATGGGAAGACGTGTCTCGACGAGACAAACACATTGATGTCTGTTTCACTTCTCTATCTTCATTATGTCGGGAGTTATTGACAAAAAGTGATAGTGACCTCGCATGACCTCAAATGGCCCAATAGGGGTCACTGAACAAAACTTACACTTGGATCATCAAGAATATCCTATAATAACATGATCCAGAAGTAATTGGACTAATATCATGCATATCCTTAGCATTTGTATATTTCCCCATTGACTTATTATGGGGAGGTTACGAAATTGACCTGACCTTAGGTCACCGATATCAAAATTCCGAGATAAACGAATTGTAAGTACTTATGCCCTCATGACATCCTGTAAGTTTCAAACTGATCGGTGAAAAACTCTGGCTTTGGCACAACTGCAAGCATTTTTGGAGGTGGGGTCACTTGACCTGGTCTGGTGACCTGACCTGAGATGACCCGAGGTTATTTTTTTTTGCAAAGTGTGCGCAATTGATGTCCTGACAGGTGTGCGAAAACCCGGCGGCGCTGCGCGCCGCTGTTTGTCGCTATCTTTGAAAAACTTGAGGGGGGGCGGAAATCAACCCCCCTGCAGTGCGCGGGTTAAGTTGTTTTTTAGAAATCCTCCGGAGGTGGCAATATCCCTTTAACCCGCGCGGCGCTGGGGGGTAAATTTTACCCCCCTCCCGGATTTTCTCCATAACTTGAGAACTATGACAGATATCAAAGTGAAACTTACGGTAGCTTATGGTGAATCAATTCTACGTCTTCTACCATTTTTTTTTTAAAATTCGTGAAATATTTTGGCAGATAATGACGTTTTAGTGACGTCATGCCATGTCATTTTTGGTGAAAAAAACGTTAAATGTTTGAAAAATCGTAGAAAATAACGTGTTACTTACTGCAAATGGAAAATAAAAGGCGTCAAAAGAAGGAAAATAACATTGTCTTTGACATGGCTATCTCAGATTTTCAAAAAAATTGGTTTTTGACCCAAAAAAATGCAAAAACTGATTTTTTGGGAAGAATTTCCACAAAAGTTTTTTGTTTGAAGATTTAAAAAAAAAAACGGAAGATATATTAGAGAACCGAGTATGAACGATATTCAAACCAAATTTCAAAGCAATTTCTTTATTTTTGACTGACTAATGGCTCTCTAAGAACAAGTAACTCATGAAGTAATTTTTTTAAATTTGCGTTTTTTGGCTTTTACGGACCAGATACAGACAAATAAATGCCACCACTGTATTTCGAAGACAAAACTAGTCTAGAAACATGCAATGTTTATTTAGATTAATCAATTTCAAATTTTGACCTTATTGTGACCTGACCTTGACCTGTGGACGATTATATGGTGTCAGGCTGTGAAAATGGCTGCTTCTATCGAATTATACGTGTAAAATAACCCATACAACATGTGTCGCATGGCTTTCGTAGACCTGTGACCTTGTGTGACCTGACCTTGACCTTGACCTTTGCTTACAATTTCACTTTTACTTATGCGAGAAATGTACTATACACTCTGGAGCACTTTGTGAGATAATAGTTGCAATATAAGGCTTCGGATGGAAAGTATAGCCCAAAAACTCAAATACTTACATTTTACATTTTACCTGACCGTGACCTGACATGTGACCTTATTTTAAGAATTTCGAGTATGCATTCGATTCTTCTCGTTGAGAGCTTGCGATCGCCGCATTGCGCGTCTCGCTGCGGTTATTGGTTCGCAAGATACGAGGGGGGGGGGGGGTAAAATTTACCCCCCAGCGCCGCGCGTTCGGCTGGAGACCCCAGCGCCGCGCGAGTTAACCTAGCTTGACTGGGGTCTAAGCTGAACACCATTGATGGGGAGGGGATGGGGCGTTAAACGTCCCCTGGTTATCTTCCGCACCAATGATCGCAGCGAGACGCACAAGGCAGCATTCGAAAGCGCTCAATGATACGAATCTAAAGCACATTCACAAATTTCCAATCTAGGTCACATGTCAGGTCACGGTCAGGTCAAAGGTAAAAATCGAGGTATTTGAGTTTATGGACTATACTCTCCATCCAAAGCCTTTGATTGCGACCATCATCACCCAAAATACTCTCAACGGTATGATACACATCATGCATGAGCTAAAGTGAGATTGTTGGCAAAGGTCAAGGTCAAGGTCAGGTCACAAAAGGTCACTATGCACAAAATATCTACGAAAGACATGCAACACATGTTTTATGGATTATTTTACAGGTAGAATTCAATAGCGAAAGTCATTTTACCATCTGACTTCATGTACGTGACACTAGTGTCAAGCTAAGGTCAAGGCGAGGTCACATAAGGAAAAATTTCGAAATAGATCAATATAAATAAAAAAACATGTTTCTGAACCAGTTTTGTCTCCAAAATACAGTGCTGACATTTATTTTTCTGTATCTGGTCAAAAAAGGCATTTCAAAATATGACGTCATGAGTTACCCGTACTTTCTATGCCATACGTCAGTCAAAAATGGTGATATCATTTTGGAATTTGGTATGGTAGTTGCCTACATATGGTTCTCTGACATATATTCAGTTATTTTAATATCTTTGAAGAAAAAAAAATGTTTTTTTTTTGTGGAGCATTTAACAATTATTTTTTTGATTATTATGGGCTTAACACACGCCCTGGAGGGCCTCTAATAATTACACGCCTTGGAGGGGGGTCAGATTTCGAACCCCCCCCCATGATCTCGAAAACCACGCAACGTAGCGACAAGCGGAAAACGGCGTTAGATAGCCCGAGACAAGTTCTTTCGAAAGTATTTCGTTAATTTATTTTATCAGGTCAATATTGAGGTCACCAGATGGCATCAAGGGTCAGATTTTCAAGTTTTAGGACTTCGCTTCGAACACCTCCAAATATCTCGGGAACTATGATAGTTAGAAGCAAACGTAAAAGGCAATCGAAAGCCTTTAAAAATGTAATAAACATAAATATCCTCAGTTTTGAGCTCAGGTCAATAGTTCAGGCTCCAGAGGTCATCAAATGTCAAAAAGGTGATTTTTTTTTGCAAAACTGTTTTTTGTAAATAACTTTTTACCTAATAAAGATAAAGCAATAGTTTTACGACATCTTTTGTCTCGTCAAGGCGCATCGAATCATATTCATGGTGACCGGATTAGGTCTACTGAGAAATTTGACCTCAGGTCAAGGTCAAGTGGTGACCCAAGTTGGTCATGTTGCATTTTGAGAGACATGTATCGACGAGACAAACACATTGGTACCATGTTCTCTTCTCTATTTGTGTTATGTCGATAGTTATTGACAAAACAGTGTTGGCGGTCACGAAATTGACCTGTCCTTAGGTCACTTATATTAGAAATCTGCGTTGAACAAATTGTTAGTATCTATGACCTTATAAAATGCTGCAAGATTGAAACCGATCGGCTTAAAACTGTGGCTGTGGTACTACTGCAAACGTTTTGGAGTTGAGGTGCTCACGTGACCTGGTCTGGTGACCTGCCCTGAGATGACTTGAGATCAAGAATTTTACATAATGTGGGAAGTTCATTGCTGAACAGGTGTGCAAAAAATCAGCGGCGCTGCACGCCGACGTTTTGCGCTATCCTTGAAAAACCGGAGGGTAGGCGTACTTCGCCCCCCCCCCACCTCCAGGGCGCGTGTTAAAAAACAAAATCATCAAACATCCGAGACAGCTGTGTTGTAGCCCTTGCTATTTTCTATCTTTTGACGTTTTTGGATCGCATTTTGCTCAAAATATGGCATTTGTACGGTCTGTTAACCCGCGCACTGCAGGGGGTTTGCGCCGAACACGAACTGCAGGAGGGGTGATTTCCGCCCCCCCCCCGTGAGATCTCGAAAACTACGCAACGTAACGACAATCAAAAAACGGCCTTTAATATCTTGATTCAAGTTCTATCGAAAGTATTTCAGTATTATTTTAGGTCAGGTCAAAATTGAGGTCACCAGAGGTCATCAAAGGTCAAATTTTACTGTTTTTTCCCCTGTTTTAGGACTTCGCTCCAGAAATTCCCATATATCTCGGACACTATGCTAGGTAGAAACAAACGGAAAAAGCAATCGTTTTCAATCGACACGGTGTACTTAACTGTGATCTTGGGTCAATATTTGGGACTCCAGAGGTCAAAAAGAAAAACATGTTTTTTTTTGCAAAACCGTTTTTCGCTAATAACTGTTTACCTAACAAAGATAACAGAAAACTGTTTTCGCCATTGCCAAAGTGCCTCTTAAAGGCACTTTGAATAATATACATGGTGACCTTGTTAACCCGCGAGTTACTGGGGTATATTTCATAACGCGACTTACTGGGGGGGGGGGGGGGCTATTTTTTGCCCCCCCCCCTCTGATCTCTGGAACTACTGGACCGAGTGTAAAAATTCAAACGGCATTCGATAGCCCTGGGACATTTATCGAGGGAAATATAATATTGTTGACCTCAGGGTCACCGATGACGTCACAGGTCAGGTCAAGTAAAAAATGTTTGACCGTGTCAAAGGGTCTCGATGGATGGAATTGTCGCGCAAAATTGCGATATTAAACGCATAAGCTGTCGATAAATCGATATGATTCGTGTGTCTGACACTTCTAAGTACCTTTATAAGCTGTTTATGATCTTGGGTCAGGTCAAGGTCATCCGAGGTCACGAGGTCAAACTGCAGATTACGGTCATTAGGCGTTGTAACACATGTTTATGGGTTTGTTTTTCGTCTAGAACGCGAAAAATGACATTAGAACATTGTTTGTTCCATATAAATAGAAGAAAAAAACAAAAATGGAAATGCGTTATTTTTCAACAAAAACCGAAGAACATGACGTCACTCTGACGTCATTCTCGGTTGACCTATCATAGCCTCATATTTTTCCGTTAGCCAACATGTGTAGAATTGATGTGAGAGAAGGTACTGTAAGTTTGGTCCCGATACTAGTGTTTGTTTAGGAGTTATTGCAAAATAACGGGAGGGGGGGGGGGGTAAAAAATAGCCCCCCCAGTAACTCGCGGGTTAAGTCAACATACACATTTGACCTCGGGTAAAGACTAAGTGGTGACCCAAGTAGGATATGTTGCATATGGAAATACGTGTCTCGACGATACAAACACATTGCTGTCAGTTTTACTTCTCTATCTTCATTATGTCGCGAGTTATTGACAAACAAGTGATGGTGACCTCGGATGACCTCAAATGACCCCATAGGTGTCACTGAACAAAACTGACACTTGGATCATCAAGAATATCCTATAATAACATGATCCAGAAGTAATTGGACTGATATCATGCATATCCTTGATATAGGAAGCATTTGTATATTTCCCCTTTGACTTATTATGGGGAGGTTACGAAATTGACCTGACCTTAGGTCACCGATATCAAAATTCTGAGACAAACGAAAAGTCTGGCTTTGCCAGAACTGCAAACATTTTTGGTGGTGGGGTCACTTGACCTGGTCTGGTGACCTGACCCGAGATGACCCGAGGTTATGTTTTTTTCTCTCTCAAAGTGTGCACAATTGATGTGTGCCCAAACCAAAACCCGGTTAAATCGATGTAGGAGAAGGTAGTCGAAGTTTCACTTTGATAACGCCATTGTTTGTTGAGCTATTACGGAAGTTATTCAGGGGGCGTTAAACACCCCCCCCCCCCCCACCCCCCACCCCCAGGCAATGCCGGGTTAAGGTAATTGAATGCCGTCAGCCATTCTGAACGTTAAACAGGAGTTCAGGGCCGTCATGCTGCCCAGGACCCTTTCATGCTAAGCAAACGTGCGATACTCAACCTCCCGGTCGATTCAGAAATACTTTTGTTGTTCATGACTGAATATTTGTTCGTCGGATGCCTTACGTGGAAATATATATTACGCTTTTGCGGCTGCGGCCATGTGGCAATAAACTTAATAAGAGCATTATCAAGCTGTTTGCAGACTCGATAGCACCTCCGGGTAATGCGAAGGAAACAAATATAAAAGCATTGTGGCATTTCCTCACCTGTCCCACTCGGTGCCCAGACTTGCCGTAATGTGTGCGGCTCCCTCGTCGTCCGTAAGAAGTAGTGGTTCCACTCCAGGCAGCCAGCCGGTCATGGCCGGAGCACAGGTGTCGAGTGTACTGACCGGGTGGCCTTCTCCGTGGCGCGTGGCGGCAGTGCTGACCGGGGTCCTGCCTGTGCGTGGCGCACTCCACGGCCGCCCTCCGTACCAGTATCATCTGTGCAGCGGACCCGGCCTCGTCGGCCCCCTGGTAGCTACCATTTTCACTGTTTATGGACTCTCTTGGATCATGCCCCAGAGTTTGGGCTGCCACAAAATAAAGAACATGCTTTTTGAGCATCCTTTTCGAGCTCGCCATAAGCCTGACCCACTGTTCTTCATTGTGGCTTCTGGTGGTACGGGGAAGGAAGATTCCCGATATGATCAGCAAGACTGAAGTACTGATATCGAACAGACACCTGCGCTCTCCACGCCCCCTGAAACGCTATCTAATTCACCTGATGCTGGCAGCAGCGACTGCCTATGTCTTCGCCGCTGAAGTCTGGGATCTCTACTACACCGGCAATGTGTTAGGTTTGTATCATAACTCTCTACCACACATTTTCAACAGTGTGGCAAAAGTTACAGATACTTTCTATAAGATTTCCCTGCTGTCGCTGAGCGTGCATCTGATGCAGGTGTTCTCGGATGTGTTTAACGCCATTTCTACCGACTTGGAGCGGTGAGCTGCATTCGACCCCTGCCTCTAGCATCTCCCGGCCGACCGGCCACAGCCATGTAGACGGTCAGATGAGGGGCTGCGACAGTACCGTGGCGCCGGTCCAGGTGGTGTGCCGTCCCTCTGGCTCTGCTGCCGTCTCTCCAGGACTCCTGCGGCCTCCGTCCAGCAATACCGACACCCTGGCCTGTCTGAGGGAACGCTACCTTGTCGCCGCCGACGCCACCGCCGCCTTCAGCGCCGTCTACGTCCTACCGTCACTCTGTGTCCTGGTCCAAGAAGTTACTACGGCCATAGCGTATTGGATGTCTCTGTCAGCTACACCATCTGCCAGGGCCGTGGCTCGGGTGGTCTGGACTGGCATCGAGATGACGCTGTACGCGGT
This sequence comes from Chirona hameri, assembly GCA_036785665.1. Classification (NCBI taxonomy): domain Eukaryota; kingdom Metazoa; phylum Arthropoda; class Thecostraca; order Balanomorpha; family Balanidae; genus Chirona; species Chirona hameri. The sequence continues at coordinate 4,912 of JAXIVJ010007920.1, read as the reverse complement.
GCTGCTCTGCCAGCACGGTCAACAGCTGGAGGAGGCGGCACGCCGGCCGGCGCTGCTGCTGCTGCGCCGTCCACCTCGCGACCCAGAGGCTGCCGCCGAGGCGACCCGTCTGGTGGCGCTGGCCGAGGCGCTCCGCCCGGCCGGCCGCAGTGGCCGGCGACTTCAGCATCAACAGCCGCCTGCTGGTGTCGGTGGTGGCCGGCTTTACCACCTACCTGGTGATGCTGCTGCAGATGTCCTAGTCAGGTTACCACGCCGAGAACGTGCGTCTCAGCAATGGCTGCTCCTAAGTAGAGCATTTGACATAACGTTGTCTCACAAGCGTACAGACGCGCACAAACACACACATATGTTTAACCCGCGCCCCGCTGAGCTCTTCAGCCGAACACGTCCCGCCGGGCAGATTCTGTCCCCTTCATTATCTTCCGAACTTATAATCACAGAGAGACGCAGAAGGCGGCAACCGAAAGCTTTCAACGAGATGCATTTACAGCACACGCAAAATTTGCAAAGTAAGGTCACATGTCAGGCCACACTCAGGTCAAAAATCAAAATCGAGGTATTTTAGTTTATGGGCCATATTTTCCATTCAAAGCCTTGGATTGCGACCATTATCGCCCAAAGGTTTCTCAAAGGTATAGTAATAAGTATAGGTATATCCTGAATGAACCAAGGTGAGATTGTAAGCAATTAGCAAAGGTCAAACTCATGGTCAGGTCACAAAAGATCACTATTGGTAAGAGGTCTACGAAAGCTATGCGACACATATTTCATGGATTACACTTAGAATTTGATGGTGATAGCCATTTTCCAATCTGACCTCATTGTAAGGACCCTTAAACCCGCGAGTTACTGGGGTGGGGGGGGGGACTTTTTTAGCCCCCCTTAGGAATATTATAAATATCTCAACAACTAATGCAGATATCGACGCCAAACTTTCAAGCACTTTTCCGGGCATTATTTTGACACCTTTTGTGCAAACATAAAGCAATTTCGTCAGACATTTTTTAGATATAGTGCATTTTGTGAAGTCACTAAACACGATTTTGAAGAAGAAAAAAATCAGCTAAAACTTTGCCAGGCCGTACAAATGCCACATTTGAAGCAAAATGCAATCGAAAAACGCTTAAAGGGTAGGAAATTGCAAGGGCTATAAACCAGCTATCTCGAAAAAAAAAGGTTTTTGACCCCACAAATTTCAAAAAAAAAAAACACAAAATCAATTTGTTTCAAAGATATAAAAAAAACGGAATATATGTCAGATAATGACATATGGGCAACTACCATGCCAAATTTCAAAATGATATCATCTTTTTTGACTGACATGGCATATAAAGTATGGGTAAATCATGACGTCATATTTTGAAATTGCGGTTCTTGGCTTTTATTGACCAGATACAGACAAATAAATGTCAGCACTGTATTTTTTAAATAAAACTGATATGGAAATATGTTTTTTTTCATTTCGAATTTATCAATTTCAAACTTTGACCTTCAGTGACCTGAAGCTTGAACTGAACTTGACACTAACTTCAAGTAAATGAAGTCAGGTGGTAAAATAACTATCACTATCGAATTCTACGCGTAAAAGCATCCATAAAACATGTGCTGCGCATGACTTTCGTATATATTTTGTGTAGTGACCTTTTGTGACCTGACCTTGAACTTTATCTTTTACAACAATCTCACTTTAGCTCATGTGGGATATGTATCATACCTTTGACAGAATTTTGGGTGATTATAGGCGTAATCGAAGGCCATGGATAGCAAGTTATTGTCCATAAACTAAAATACCTCTATTTTGAAGTTTGACTTGACCGTGACCTGGCATGTGACCTTAATTTGAATTTGTTAAGTGTGCGTTAGGTTTATCTCATTGAGCGCTTTCGAATGCCGACTTGCGCGTTCCCGCTGTGATAGTTGTTTCTGAAGATACCAGCCCCCCCCCCCCCAATGAGTCGTGTTACAGAATATACCCCAGTGACTGGCGGGTTAGGCCTTAAATTAAGTATATGTCAAGTTCAGATCAAGGGCATGTCACGTCTAAGGTCAAAAACTGAAATTGATTAATCGTAATACAAATGGCATGTTTCTCGACCGTTTTATCTCAGAAATACGGGTGGTTAAGATTATTTGCTTGTATCCGATCATTAAAAGCCAAAAAACGCAATTACAAAAATGATGCACCTTGATGCACCTTGGTTAGAGTTGTTAAGCCTGCTGTATTCGCAAAGTGACGATAAATAAATTACTACGCTGTGTCTTTTGGTTTTGGTTTGCACATTTAATTTAACCAAATCCGTGATGGAAGTGCCCTGGAATTGTTCTCTTCCGATATACACCACTCTACTATGCTGATGGTTTCAATAATATTAATATTAAAACCAGCTCCCTTATGCGCGCGTCTTTCTTTACGGTGTCGGCTACGGGTCGGTGTTGGGCAAACCGAACAATGCACTGACCCCTGTTTGCCGTCGCTGCCGGAGTGGCGGCGCCACGGTCGCGTCCGTGGGCCCAGTGAGTCAGCTGCCGTGACGTCGGCGGCAATCGAAAATAGGCCGCGTCGGAGCCGTCCAGTGTCGCCTGCCGACTGGCCGAGGGAGGGTGCCTGTGCACGTGCCACGAGTGCTGCACAAGCGAGCGCCATGTCCCTACTACCCGGATCTCTCCGCGTACGTATCGAGGCGAGACAGCGTGCCTGTCCGGCCGGGTGGCAGTCGCTAGCTCGATCTCTGAGCTCTTTCGCCTGACATCGCCGCTTCTGGCTTTTATCGTTTACCCTGGCGCTGTTTGGCTATCTCTCTGGCTTGGCTATCTCGCTGTCTCTCCCTCCCGCCGGCGTAGTGTCTGCCTCACCGCCTCGCCTTCTCACCGTTTCCATTCTTTTGCATTCCGTCAGGATGACACAATGTCTCGTGTCGTCACCAGTTCTCCGACCTCTCCATTCCATTTGGCATTTAACTGCATACAGTGCCCAGAGCTTATCAACGTGCTCCATCTAAATGGAGACACAGGTAATGGGTGTCATGCCCATAGTGCTTCTTTTGTTTGTCGGTGAACTCGCTAACTTACTTAACATGCTGCATCGCCAGTTGACATCAGGAGTGATGGCGTCCTCCTGGTGGTGTTCCTGGTGTCGCGAATTCGTGAGTGATGCAACATCATTCCAGCGCTGGAATGATTTGGTCACCAAAGGCCATCAGTCATCGGGTGTCGATGACATTTCTAGTGAAGGCGTTAAGTTGCTCAGAAGATGTTAAGTTGCTGAGGCGAATGTCAGATAGTCGCGACGGGACTGCGACACCATTAAACTTTAGTTTTAGACCGAATTTAGATCGTTGACCTCAAAACCTTACCTCATGATCTTTCACGCAGTTGATGACATTTCATTGCAGACAGGGTGACTAGTCACTACTGCAGCTTGAACAGGTTCTGTACTGAGAGGTTCTTAAAATGCAGGTCTTTAACCCTCGCCCGTGCAGCGTCCGATCAGTGGCGTGACCGTGCATGGGGGGGGGGGGGGGGGGGGGGGGGGGGGGGGTACAACCCCCTAGCGTTTCGCCCCTAATTGGGCCTAGAGCTTTGGTTAAAAAACGAGCGTGTTGCTGGTTACGAGAGGAAGCATTTGATACCCGATTTTATGGTCCTAGGTCCTTAGGTGACCTCTGAGGTCATGTCAATGACCCAAAATTCAACCAAATTGTAAATGCGTATAAATTGAATTTAATCGAGCTAGAATCGAGAATGAGCATATAATTATACTAAATGGGTGCCTAATTTGAAACCAGCGTCACAAAATGCCATAGAAAACTGCCAAATTCCAAAAAGGTCATGTCAGGTCATGTCAGCTCATTTGAGGTCAGTGACCTCGGTTGACCTGTGGAGGCGCATGATCCCAGTAGAACATATAATTATGTAAATTGGATTCCAATATTTAAAATCAGCGTCACAAAAATTTCCTAGAAACTACCAGAAGCCAACAAAGTAATATGTGGTCTGTCGGAGATCAGTGACCTCGGTTGACCTCTGAAAAAGGTCAATCGAGGTCACAATCTCAAGGGAAACCACAAGTGTCACCTGTAAACACCTGTGCATATGCTCCTGTACAACAAACACCATGAAACTGCACAAGTTACATAGATCGATACTACGGACGCGAGTTGCGCCTGACATGACCTTGAGAAACAGGTCAAAGGTCACGGGTCATGTGACCTACAACTTACAAAATGTCAGAATATATGTTAAATTATTCACAAGTAGGGTACTGGAAGGTCCATTGCAATCGGTTCATATTCACGCGAATTATTGCCGAAAAACCGAGGGGGTTGGCATCCCCCCCCCCCCCACTGCACTGGCGAGGGGTTAAGTTAATGATTCATTGTTACCATGGATTCTGTTTATTTTTTAACTAGTCGAAAAGTTGGATAGCCAATGCCAAAGATATGCAGGGAATGCATTCTCAAATACAATTATTTGTTAAAAAAATCGAAAAATGACGTTTCATTTCAATCACCCAGCTCAAGGCTCAGACAGTACCTACAGCACGTGCTCATTGTGACAGCAATTCATAGCAAACCTCTGGAAGTTGCATTTCGCATTTCAGGATATTGCTTGCTGTTTCTATTGGCATCACTTTTGAATTGCTGGCATCATCTGTCTTGTCCAATCGGCTGTCAATGCATTTTCATGGCAGTGAGCATCTGTTTTTTCATGTAAAATGAAATGAAATGAAGTTTCATGGTAAGAGCATCTGTAAAGGAAATTGAAGGAAATGTGACGACAGCACCATGATCAAACGAATACAACCTCATTTGGCAATACTAATGAGAGATATTACTTAATACTTTGCTAGGGCAACAATCACTTTGCATTATGCTTAATTTTCCGGTCATTGAGTAACACGAGAGTAACA
>JAXIVJ010007919.1:0-58093 GCA_036785665.1 Chirona hameri | reverse complement strand
AACATTTTGATTTTGCGAGGAAAACAAAATCCCGATCAAAATAGTTGTTTTATTTTTGTGTGTCAAAGACGTAAAATTTTACAACTTTGAGATCGTCATTGTGAAGAGAATGACATTCCCTTCCTTTTGACGTTTTGTATTTGCAATTTGTTTCAAAACTCGATTTTCTATGATTTTCCAAACATTTAGCGTTTTTCCACCAAAAATGGCATGACATGACGGCACTAAACCGTCATTATCTTCCAAACACATTCACCAATTGCAATCAACAAATTACAGAAGACGTATAATTAATGCTGCATAAGGTACCGAAATTTTCAATTCGATATTTTTCACAGTTTTTAAGTTATTGGGAAAATCTGGGAGGGGTAAAATTTACCCCAGCCCCCATAGTGATGTTACATGAATGTCATATTTGTCAATTGTGGAGGGTATTCTTTATTTCTCTTAGACATATCATTCATATGAATTAAAATGTATTATATAACACGGAAGCACACTGCACATGTCCCGAAGTTTTGGACATAAATAACAATGCCGTTTGAATACTTACAGCTTTACTCGCCACACATTATGACCTCGACAGACTCAATCATTCTACAAACTTCGAATCTGCTCAAGAAGCCACATATAGTACAATGAGAGTGTGTTTGGTTTCAAAGTTATCACGCGCCGACAGTTACGGCCCCACCCAGCAGTGTTACTATTCAGGTTTCATTGTTTCCTGTTTACCGAAAGCTCGTAGAACACACTCTCAGCAGAATAGCCTAATAACAGCTGCACTGAAAGCTCAGCAGGCGGACCTAGCAATGCCTGCTGGCACGGCTGGGCGAGGAGCAGCGGCGGCATGTGCCGTACTCTAGCAGCCCTGGCCCGCCGCCAGGTTCCGCCGTCCTAGCGGGCCCCGCCGGCGGCAGGCCTGGACGCCTATTTAGTCGGGGCGCCTGACTGGTGGGGACAGTGCTGCGCCATGCTTCGCCTCGTGGTGTTGGTGTGTCTCGTCGCCGCCGCGGCGACGGTGCCAGGGTTAGTGTCACGGCAGGCCATATATGGCCAGTGTTAGTGTTTTGTCTGCTTCTGACATTGCGAATATTTAGTATTTTTGTGTAAATCTACAAAAACAAAATTGAAGGCATATTTTGGTAGCTGTTTAGGTGGGAGAAACATTAGGTAATAGTATTCACTTCTGGTAATAACTCACATTTATGCCGCGGTTACCTACTAATATTATACATTTAAAGCATATGATGTACATACGCCCCCCCCCCCCCCCCACCCTCCGCAGTTGCTATGGTACACACTAAGGTCCGGCTTCCTTCTCCTCTAGCGGATGCTTGACGGCGAATTAAGAAACGACCATATATGCATTCAAACGGCATTACTGAGAGCTTCAAATATTGACGAAAATATTGACGCATTGGCTCACCTTATCCGTTGGCTGCTTTTAAGCCAAAATTTGTGTTTAGCTCTTTGCCGGTGGTAAAAACGGATTTTGCACCAAAACAAAAAACAGCCAATGGATAAGGTGAGCCAATACGTCAATATATCAATGTAAAGCTCTCGGTAATGCGGTTTGGATGCATATATGGTGGTTTCTTATTAATTCGCCGTCAAACATACGCTAGAGGAGAAAATAAGCCGGACCTTAGTGTGTACCCAGGGGGTGTACTCCGCTCCTTCAGCATTGGTAAATAGTGTGACAACCGCGAGCAGCGTCCGCATCTTGGCCGTGTTTATCAGATCTGCTCATAAGCTGTATTTGGCTATTAGCTAGTATTAACCAATCAGTCTTGAGCAAGTCTCGACGGTGATTGGTCAGGTTGTGATGACGTGAAACCGGGGGAGAATCGTTTGTTTACATTTCAACGGGTTCGCCATATTGGTTCGCTGGCAATGTAGGGGCGTGTGTGCGTGCGCATTTTTAAGCATTTACTTAGTTTTATGAAGCGTAAGACAATATTTAAAGGTGTATATGAAAGTTGAAATAATAATTGTATTGGTCGACATAGCAGTATTTTCCCAGAATACCTCATAAGCTTAAAATGTACACCCAAATATGTGCGTTCTTTGCTGAGGACATCTGCGAAAATTGTCGACAATAAGAGGCTGTAGGTTAGCTATATTTTGGTATTTTTCAAGGATGTAAACCCATAGATTGTGTCACCTTATACAAACAGACTAGAAAATCCATACCAATGTGACTGATATCAGTATTACTTGGGTTTTGAGACACCATTCAGAGTTGTACCAGTGGCGGCAGATCGTATTTTTGGATGGGAGCAAAGAAACCTAAGGTGCCCCCTCGGCAAAAGAGCCCCCTCCCACGGCCAATGTCCTACCCTACCCCCCCCCCCCCCCCCAAAAAAAAAAAAATGCCGCGAAATGGTATCTCCTCGGATTTAGGCCACTATATTTTGCAGGGCTCTAAATGGTCGCAAAAAAAACGTCGGACAGGGCCCATGTTGAAGTCTCAGGCCTTCTGAGGGCCTCCTCATAGCCTACCGAGGGGTCCCCCTCAGGCCGATTGAGGGCCTTCTGTCGGCCTTAGAAGGCCCCTCAGGCTGGCTGGGGGCGCATCGGGGCCTTGGTCATTGTTTCGGTCAAAAGAAAAAATCGAACCAACTTCTTGGAGTGTTCTTCGAGTGTATACTACTGTACTCTTACAATGTATGGGGGAGTGGCAAAATCATATGCCCCCCCCCCCCCACTTCATGAGTGGGCGGGCAGCTGCCTCCTCCCACCCCCCACCCCCCTACACCCCTTATCCGCCTCCAATGAGTAAGTACCTGATGCTACTGGTCCTGTGATTTGGCTTGCACTAATGAACACAAATTGTCAAGTGTTTAGTAATGACTATAAAAGCAATGTTAATAATGTGATTTATGAGTTACAGGACATAGCAATATGTTGTTTTGCGCCGTCGGGGGTGCAGCAACGACTGGCATGGCAAAAAAGTTGATCAAGATCACGATTTAGATCGTATATCATTTCATAAATTTCCAAAGATTCAGTTATACGAAAAGTCTAGGGGGCGCGGGGGGCGCCCTAGTCCCTGCCCCCCCCCCCTCCCCCCTCCCTGAGCCCGGGTCGAATCCGCCAAGCGCGCCCGTAGGGCGCAACTTTTTGTATGTGGCGCCCCCCCCCCCCTGACCGAAATCCTGGATCCGCGCCTGTACTATGTCACGAGAAGGAATAGCAATGCCAAACAAATACAATATATTTGATGAGGCTTTATGTCTCCCTGGCAATTTATTGCGATAGATTGACATTTTCCAGGCCGGGTATCGGAGATACACTTATCATCGTTTCGAGCGGCGGTCGGCCGGGGCCGCCCCGTACCTAATCACCGAAGGGTGAACTTGGAGCACATATAACATAGCACATATTGGTCTGATTGCAATTTTTTCAGCGGCATCCGGCAGAACGGTTGATTTGTGACAGATTACATGTTCTAAGTTTTGAAATCAACTGGTGAACAAAGAAACTAAGCGCGATCTAAGCGTCAGGTGCGTGCGCACTAATCTTGTGTACGGCGGCCGGCCGGCCGGGTCCCCGCCTTCTACGTCACAGCGTCTCCGGGGTCACGGCAACTAAATTAGTGTTTGTCACCACTTTTTCGGCCGGAGTGTTCTACCTGGTTTATACAGCCTTGTTGTACCATAGCAACTGCGGGTCCATGCACATATTGACGCGACATTACTATATATCTCACAACATTCGAAAGGACGACGTTCAACTGACAAAATGTTTGGTTTGGGGCGATAAAATGTTCTGGAAAGTGGAGCAATATTAATTTATGCGAAAATATTCCGAGTTTGATTTGCTAGTATTCATGGTAGACAAATTATGGTCACAGATGCCATTGGTCATCAGACACCTGCGGGCGGATGTCATAAATTAACTATTTTACCATCGGCCAGATTCGTGCCCGTGCTATATCTGTGTGCCAATGACGTGTCATTTCCCTCGTAGAGTTAGTATGGGATATGTATTGCCTATTGTACTGCCCCTGCCCTTTTGAGGCCCGCTTTTCTACAGCCACAGTAGGTTTTTGAGTTCTTTCACAGCATTTGTTAGCATTACATTAGCGTTGTCCCCGTCTTGTGCGTGAGGTATTTTGCGTGCGTGACTTAAATCGGTTTGTTTTCCGTGACAATTACTTCCGCAGCGATAAGGCTGACGGGCTCGGTATCCTGTTTTGAAGCGGAGTGCACGTTTGGTCGATTAAATGCAACGTCGGGCCGCTTCTACCATAGCAGCGCTAGCAACATAACACTGCCTTCACTGCAGCACCGTGCCAGCCGGCCTGGGTTACTCAATCAGGCTAGGCTGACATTATTTGGTGATATGGCGCGGGGCAATATTTGTGCGAAATTCAAAACTCATTCTCATAGACATATTTGTTTTTGTTTTGCTTTGTTGCTTGTCGACAAATCACTTCCTACCATTAATACTAGCAAATACAAATCGGAATATTTTCACATAAATTAATATTGCTCCACTTTCCAGAACATTGCATCGCCTCATGAAGGTCACCGTAGGCTCTGATTTGTGGTTTTGGCCCAACAAGCACCAACCGCGGTTGGACTGCGACACAATAAATGGGTGGGCGCACGGGACCCGCCCCTGGCTGCCCACAATGCCCACTGTGCCCACAATGCCCGGGAAAAACGAGTCACCTGTGTACGTGCATGGCACGTCATATGCAAGTCAGCGTGACTTCCACTGAGGCCGAAAGTCATGGTGCGGGCGATGTTTCTCTCCCATGGCCATTGGCTGCGGACGGGATCGCCCGCAGTGGAAATTAATTGGCTATCTCAAATTGCACGGGTATTGTTGAGAGCGATAATTCAGATGGGATTGATTGGGTGTGTTGTTTTCTGACACATAGGAAACCCGGGTAAATAATATCATTGGTGCATATACCAGGGCCTGATATAATAGTCTAGCAAATCGACCCTGAACTACATTGGATAGATTCATCAGGGCAATTGATAGTGTTAGAAAGTGACTCATGGTTTGTAGTGGAAGCGACCGTGTGATTAAAGTCTAAAGAGACGTCGACTACAGTAACTTCGACTTACAACAACAAATTATAGCAGACGAATGGGACAACTAGCTACCTAAGCCTGAATATAGACATAGCTAATGTGATATGATATTACCATCGGCGCATGGCTGGAAGTAAATGCTGAACAGCTACGAAATTCGCGGCCGATGTAGCGATAGGCATGCGTGTAGAAAAGTGCATGGAGAAAAAATGAATCCGGGATAGCTTCTTCGGACCTAGATGATAGATCTCGGATTCACTGACATTTTGGGTTTGTTTGAAGAATGAAGGAAAGACAGAATAAAGAAAGGAATTGCCCGTGGGTGATTATGAGCTAAATAAACAAATAACTGAGGGAAAACTGGAATCCAATATGTTAGGCATCGTCTTGTCGTCACATGGTTCTAGATCAACCTTCCAAATTATTGCTAACCCTCGCCCTGGTGGGGGGGGGGGGGGGTCATTTTGACCCCCCCCCCACGAGTTTTTTTTCGAGAATAGAGGGAAAACGGCTGCGTGCAGCGCCGCCAAATTTAGTACAGCTGTTTGGGCATAAATTATCCACATTGTGTTAAAATAATGACCCCAGTTCATCTCAGGTCAGGTCACGTCAAGTGACCTTACCTCCAAATATGTTTGGGGTCGTGCCAAAGCCACAGTGTTTGCCCGATATATTTTAAACGTACAGGATTTCATAAGGTCATAAGTACCTACAATTCATTTATCTCGGTTTTTGTATATCGGTGAACCAAGGTCGTGTCCTCCCATTATAAGTCAATGGGGAAATCTACAAACGCTTCCTATTCAGAGAATATGCATTAGATCAGGCCAATTCTTTCATAATCATGTTATTTTGGCTCATTCTTGAAGACCCAGGTGCAATTGTTACTAGGTGACCTCTGCCAGGTCAGCTGAGGTCATTTAAGGTCACCAGGACTCTTCTGCTAATAACTCTTGATAGAATAGAGATAGAGACGTGCATATGATACCACTGTATTTTCCACGTCAACACACATGGCCCCATACATATGCAACATGATCTACCTGGGTCACCAAATGACTTTGACCTGAGGTCAAATTTTGAAGTTGACCTAATCAGGTCACTTAACATATTTAGAAGCGTCTTGACGAGACAAACACTCTGGTGGTAACATTGTTGCTCTATGTTTAAACAATGAATTGGTATTTACGAAATACGTTTTGGAAGAAAATGTAATTACGACCTTCGGCGACATCTGGTTCTGGACTCTAAAACCAAACTTTTTTATCTGAGCTAACATTTTAGGACAGTTTAGCGATTACATTTTGCATGTGCTTTCGATTGATTTTTCCCCTTTGTTCTCAGCTATCATAGTTCCGGAGATATTTGGGGGTTTCTGGAGCAAAGTCCTAAAATTGGCAAATTTGGCCTTGGCTGACCTCTGGTGACCTCAATATTGACTTGAGCTAAATAAAATAACCGAAGTAACTTCGAATGTCCTTTCTCGAGAGTTTGCGTACGCTTTTCCGCGTCTGTTTTCGTTTTCCTTTTAGTTTTCGAGTTAGTTGGGGCAGAGTTTAAGTTGTCTCAGAGGCCCACCGGGATGCGGGTTGGTGATCCATCGGATACGCTAAAAAGATCCAAAACTTCTTAGCCGACAATGTTATGGACTACCGATATGTTTTCATCTTTTTATTTATGGAACTTGCAGGTACTTATATCTATTTATCATACATTTTGTAGACAAATATCTCAATATAGTTACTTAGACACTCGATGCTAAAATAAAGTGTATTAAAATAATATTAAAGTGCTAAAATGCTAAAAGTGTTAACAATTATCTGCATAAAATCCGACTCTGGAACGCTGTTTAACAACCGTCAACTAGACAAGGACATGGTACCCCTAAAAGAAGACCGCGCTGTTTGGTGTTAATGCGAGAACAGAGAGTTCTCTGTTCCTTATACGGAATTGCATTGCATTTGGGTTTTCTCGATCGGTAGTGTTGGATCGATATATATATATATATATATGTATATATATATATATATATATATATATATATATATATATATATATATATATATATATATATATATATATATATATATATATATGTATATGTATATGTATATGTATATGTATATGTATATGTATATGTATATGTATATGTATATGTATATGTATATGTATATGTATATGTATATGTATATGTATATGTATATGTATATGTATATGTATATGTATATGTATATGTATATGTATATGTATATGTATATGTATATGTATATGTATATGTATATGTATATGTATATGTATATGTATATGTATATGTATATGTATATGTATATGTATATGTATATGTATATGTATATGTATATGTATATGTATATGTATATGTATATGTATATGTATATGTATATGTATATGTATATGTATATGTATATGTATATGTATATGTATATGTATATATATATTATATTATATATATATATATATATATATATATATATATATATATATATATATATATATATATATATATGTATATGTATGTGTATATGTATATGTATATGTATATATATATAGTAAATGAAGCTAAATGTAAGTTTTATGAGTGCAATTTTGAGTTGAGAATGGTTCCGTAAAAATGGTAATACTGGACACTTAGTGGCGAAAAAGAAGAGACTCAGAAGTTATCTGAGAAGTTGTGTGCCTGGATGAGTTGCTTGATACAAGAAGTCAAATCGGAAATCTTTATTGAATACGATCTCTCCGCATCGTGGAATTGTGCAATCCTCTGGCTCTTCCCTCTTCGTCTCTTACTCTTACCCAAATCTCAAATATTCGATATATTTCGGTCCTCCTCGCAATAGAACGATTAGCTCGTTCAGCTCCTCAAGCTTGGCACACATAAGGAGGACCCAGATGAAAAAGCCACTTCAGTAATTCCGTGTTTGTCAAATGAATAAATGTCCTCGTTCTGCCTAGTGGCAAACGTTTATTCACGTGAGTAGAATGCTGAATTAGCGTGTTGTGCAAGCAAGCAATTTGTGCAAGTGAACTTTGTAAATCTACACAATGGCCAAGGGCAGAGGGAGCGGGTAAACATTTACCCCCATTCAGCAGCCTGTGTCCTACCGACCAGCCCTTGTGTGTTCGCCGGTGCCCGGGGCGCACTGTCGTGTTTGCGTTGCGTTCTGTTTTGGCTTTCGCGTGAGTGGCGATCGTTCGACTCGGAGCTACCAATAGGCGGCCGCGGTGCCTTGAGTCGTCGTTCCAGCGGCCTTGGCGTCTCCGCCCTGACTGGCCGCTGTCTGGGGGCGTCTGCGTCTGTCCGCCTGGTCCGACCTCCGTTGCCAGGCTGATTTCAACGGACCAGGCAGAGACGCCGCCTGGATAGCCGCAGGGCATGGCAGCCGAGCGGCGGCCCCTTCGCGCGAGCTGATAACGATCGTGGCGAAGATGCGACGCACGTTCTGCGCCAAGGTCTCGCCGTCGCGAATGGTGGATGAAGGCACTCGCTCGTACTGCATTGTCGTCCTCAAGGTTTTCGTTGAAGGTTTTTGTCCGTGTTCCGAGACACAAACAAGTTGTAAAACTGTCTGTGACATGTTGTGAGAAGTCCGACACAGGCTTTTGTAGGCTGGCGCTGAACACCCTTTCGGGCGTCTATTCAGGGCAGCAGAGGGAAACCATGACAATGACGGCACAGAAGGCGTAGATTATACGCCCATGAACAGGGAGGTGGCAATGAATGCCATTAATGTGCCAAGTCTAAGAAGCTGTTCTTACATTCTGACTTAGGGCATAAATTTGCTTGTCTCCTTTCACAATGAAGTGTTTCAGAGGTTATTATAGACAATACACTTGAAGAACTATCATGGAACTGAACTGAAATTAGGTTTTGAAAGCCAGCTTAGTCCATGCAACAGTACCAACTTCGCAGTGGCAAACCAAAACATATGATGTGACATGGTGACAATCTCATTACAGTTATGTGAATGAGACACAAATGCGTGGAATGATAACGTTATGGCAAATTTCCGGGATGGGATCAGGGCACACATACTCTGGCAACTTATCTCCAATGTCATTTATGATCATTATTCAAACATGTAAGCGTGAAATGATAAACAGAAAATGTGTGGAAACGATGGACCAATCAGTCCAAAATTTGCTGCATACATGGTGCGACTTTGGAAACGGAATGAGACGAAATGTATGCAAAAATCTACCTCCCAAAGAGTTCTGTTAGCCTGGCCATATAGTAATTTCTGAATGTTAACATACACAAACGCTATAGACAGAATAATCTTCGCCGTTAATAAGGCTGACTAGGACGCCATGGGTTATCGTAAACACACACACACACACACACACACACACACACACACACACACACACACACACACACACACACACACACACACACACACATACACACACACACATACACGCACGCGCACGCGCACGCGCACGCTGGTATCGACCAACGCAGTTAAAGGAAATAGTTCACCTTCGGAAAATTTTTCAGAGCACGATTTTATTATATTTTTTAATACAGCTTCTTTTTTTCTTTTCAAAAATGGTCCTACATCGCGCCAATTCAGGACAGAAGGTCGTAAATTATTAATGTTATGGTGTGCGTTATTGGTCTGCGCATGCTCCATGCAGTGCTGGCACTCTCAGACGGTACGGTATATCATATATGCGCCGCATTCCTTCGCCAAAAAGTCAAATATCTTCGGCTGGAGAGTCTTTTCAGCCAAGAAAAGTTGCATATAAGGATTTCTCAACACGGGCTACAAAACTGCTATTTCAATCCCATGTTGAAGGTGAACTATTTCCTTTAAAGGGACTATCTCACCTTAACATTATATTTGAGTTGAGATAGCCATTCTGATGGCTTGGCATTGAAATTCAGTATGGTAGCAGTTAAAACAACCACAATGATCTAATCAAAAAGATATTAGAGTTTGATTTTGACATCTGCACAAAATAAGGTCCATGTGTATTTGAATAGGGCCTCTAAACCGACAGCGTGGTCTCTCTTTACCCAACTGGTAATGATAGTCGACTTGTTTTAAGGTCAGCCTTGGAATATTTTCGTCTTTCATTTCTCGATCATCGGGTAGTTCGCAATCTAGAGGCTAGCACTATCAGCTGGAGTTAATGCAGCAGTTGGCCGCCAGGTACCGCTAGTGAGCCAGGGTATTATGACGTCGCAAGCAAATGTACCAGTTAAATATTGCACGTTAAATATTTATTTATTTATAAATAAATCAACCTATATTTAGTGGTACCATTTGCATGCGACGTCATACCACCCTGGCTCACTAGCGGTCCCTGGCGGCCAACTGCTGCAACAACTCTAGCTGATAGTGCTTAGCCAATCTAGACACCGGGTGGTTCGCTTTTTCTGCGCAATAGATGTCGACAATAAATTTTGCCATACATTTGGCAGTACAAAGGATTTCCCTATTATTAAAATAAAAAATATGACGTCACCAACCCAACTTTCCGCTTAAAACTAAAAGTTGAATATCTTCCAAGATAAGCAATTGTTTCGGAAAAAAGTTTACGAACATGTTCAGCTGACCTCGCCTGACACGTAGACGTACAATTGAGTGTGATTCGACAACTTTCAAAAAGGTGGGACAGTCCCTTTAATAGTTATTATACATTGCGAGTGCCTGGCGGTTATAGAACGAACATACACGTGTAAGTGGGGTTCCCGTGTTGACCGAGAGTGATACCTATTGCTGTACTCTGGGTATCTGCCTCTGTTACATACAGTTTATTAGGTCCCTCCATTTCATGGGTTTTATGGTGACCACGTCGTATACATATACAAAAACATACATCGGAGTAGATTAAAATCAGATAAAAAAAAGTTCTAATAAAAAACTTTGCAAATAGAGGCATCTCGCGACTTAGACACTGCTACACTCACGACGAATCGTTCCAGTGCTTGCTGGCGCGACACAAAAACCCGCGTCGGGCAAACTCAGTTCGCACGCGAGGCAGACGCAGCTGCCCTCGCTCGGTTGCACGCGTGCTGCGGACTGACACGTCAGAGCTGAGCAGCAACTTTTTGCGTAGAATTTGTGGTGCATTGTCCGAGGTAAGTAGGCTACGGACCATGGCTACATCGCTGACACGTACCATATCATCGACACATTTCCACTTCAGCTCGCTCAGTACAGGAGTAATGTGAGCTCTTCGGTCAAGGCCAGAAACGATACGCGCGCCGAAGTTGATCACTTTCTGAATGCGCTTTTTCTGAGAGATGCAGCAGCTACCCCACACACTGATACAATAGCGGATATGTGGAAAAACCAACGCTTCGATAAGTATACGTTTTGTGTCTTTCGGTAGTCTGTTTCGCATCCTGGCCAGGCTGACAAGTATCATGTTGCAGCGCCGAACGACAGACGTGACTGCGAATCCCACGTAAGGTGAGGGTCGATTGTGATTCCCAGGACCTTGACGCTTGGTGACGGAAAAATTTCATCACTACCGAAATGGACTGAGAAAATGGTGTTCGTTTTTTGACGTTGAGACTTCAGAATTATCATTTCAGTTTTGGATGGGTTAATTTTGAGTCTGTTCTGAGTAAACCACTGTACAGTTACCGAGAGGTCACTTTCAACTCTTTCTTTGATAGCCAGGAAGTTTTGTGGAGTGTCAGCGTCAAGGAAATGGACATCATCAGCGTACATGACGACTTTCACATGTGACAGATGTTGAGCCAGGTCATTCGTGAATATGAGGTACAAGATGGGCCCTAAAATCGAGCCCTGGATCACGCCGTGTGTCACACTCACTGGACACGACCCGATAGCCTGGCTACGTCCCCTCAACCAATCAGCAAACCAGTCCGGCCGAATCCCGTACCAGCCCAGCTTGTCCAAGAGGCGGCCATGCTCGACGCTGTCGAATGCCTTCGAAGTATCAGCCGTCACGAGTGACGTCACGAGGCCCTTGTCAATGTTGTCAGTGACATACGTGATTGCGTCGAGCACAGCCGCCCCCGTGGACATGCCGGGCCGGAAACCATACTGCTGCGGGCAGAGCAGAGCATTGCAGTCCAGATAAGTCATCAGCTGCGAACACACCACGCGCTCACACAATTTGGCCACAACGGGGATGATTGAAACCGGCCGATAGTTGCCTGGGTCACGCCGGTCGCCCTTCTTGTACAGCGGGATAACGACGGCAGACTTCCACTGACCAGGCATGTCGCATTTTGCTACGCACGAGTTAATTAAGTGCAGCAGATGGGGCCCCACTACGGCGAACGTCTTCCTTAGCATATCAACAGTTATGCCGTCTGGGCCACACGCACGGGACGAGCTCATCCGCTGCAGTGCGGCAGACAGTTCTGGCAGCTGGGCAGGCCGCGGCGAGAACGCGTCGCTGCAGGGGCGCGGCGGGCGCGGCGGCAGCGGCTCCCCGGTGTCGGCGGCCGCCAGCGACCTCGCCACGTCTCCTCCAACCGACGCGAAGAAGTTGTTGAGCTCTGTATGTTTCCATTGGAGGACGACAACAAATTAAGTATCTTGTGCGTTCTAGTGTGGAGTGACATAGTGCAGTATCTTGAATGTCTGTCTGTATGTGTTCTCAGTGGAGAGATATATTAAATTATGTACCGTGTGTGTGTGTGTGTGTGTGTGTTCGTCTGTTTGTGTGTGTTCCATTGGAGAGCGATACCGAGTTTTGTACCGTGTGTGTGTGTGTGTGTGTGTGTGTGTGTGTGTGTGTGTGTGTGTGTGTGTGTGTGTGTGTGTGTGTGTGTGTGTGTGTGTGTGTGTGTGTGTGTGTGTGTGTGTGTGTGTGTGTGTGTGTGTGTGTGTGTGTGTGTGTGTGTGTGTGTGTGTGTGTGTGTGTGTGTGTGTGTGTGTGTGTGTGTGTGTGTGTGTGTGTGTGTGTGTGTGTGTGTGTGTGTGTGTGTGTGTGTGTGTGTGTGTGTGTGTGTGTGTGTGTGTGTGTGTGTGTGTGTGTGTGTGTGTGTGTGTGTGTGTGTGTGTGTGTGTGTGTGTGTGTGTGTGTGTGTGTGTGTGTGTGTGTGTGTGTGTGTGTGTGTGTGTGTGTGTGTGTGTGTGTGTGTGTGTGTGTGTGTGTGTGTGTGTGTGTGTGTGTGTGTGTGTGTGTGTGTGTGTGTGTGTGTGTGTGTGTGTGTGTGTGTGTGTGTGTGTGTGTGTGTGTGTGTGTGTGTGTGTGTGTGTGTGTGTGTGTGTGTGTGTGTGTGTGTGTGTGTGTGTGTGTGTGTGTGTGTGTGTGTGTGTGTGTGTGTGTGTGTGTGTGTGTGTGTGTGTGTGTGTGTGTGTGTGTGTGTGTGTGTGTGTGTGTGTGTGTGTGTGTGTGTGTGTGTGTGTGTGTGTGTGTGTGTGTGTGTGTGTGTGTGTGTGTGTGTGTGTGTGTGTGTGTGTGTGTGTGTGTGTGTGTGTGTGTGTGTGTGTGTGTGTGTGTGTGTGTGTGTGTGTGTGTGTGTGTGTGTGTGTGTGTGTGTGTGTGTGTGTGTGTGTGTGTGTGTGTGTGTGTGTGTGTGTGTGTGTGTGTGTGTGTGTGTGTGTGTGTGTGTGTGTGTGTGTGTGTGTGTGTGTGTGTGTGTGTGTGTGTGTGTGTGTGTGTGTGTGTGTGTGTGTGTGTGTGTGTGTGTGTGTGTGTGTGTGTGTGTGTGTGTGTGTGTGTGTGTGTGTGTGTGTGTGTGTGTGTGTGTGTGTGTGTGTGTGTGTGTGTGTGTGTGTGTGTGTGTGTGTGTGTGTGTGTGTGTGTGTGTGTGTGTGTGTGTGTGTGTGTGTGTGTGTGTGTGTGTGTGTGTGTGTGTGTGTGTGTGTGTGTGTGTGTGTGTGTGTGTGTGTGTGTGTGTGTGTGTGTGTGTGTGTGTGTGTGTGTGTGTGTGTGTGTGTGTGTGTGTGTGTGTGTGTGTGTGTGTGTGTGTGTGTGTGTGTGTGTGTGTGTGTGTGTGTGTGTGTGTGTGTGTGTGTGTGTGTGTGTGTGTGTGTGTGTGTGTGTGTGTGTGTGTGTGTGTGTGTGTGTGTGTGTGTGTGTGTGTGTGTGTGTGTGTGTGTGTGTGTGTGTGTGTGTGTGTGTGTGTGTGTGTGTGTGTGTGTGTGTGTGTGTGTGTGTGTGTGTGTGTGTGTGTGTGTGTGTGTGTGTGTGTGTGTGTGTGTGTGTGTGTGTGTGTGTGTGTGTGTGTGTGTGTGTGTGTGTGTGTGTGTGTGTGTGTGTGTGTGTGTGTGTGTGTGTGTGTGTGTGTGTGTGTGTGTGTGTGTGTGTGTGTGTGTGTGTGTGTGTGTGTGTGTGTGTGTGTGTGTGTGTGTGTGTGTGTGTGTGTGTGTGTGTGTGTGTGTGTGTGTGTGTGTGTGTGTGTGTGTGTGTGTGTGTGTGTGTGTGTGTGTGTGTGTGTGTGTGTGTGTGTGTGTGTGTGTGTGTGTGTGTGTGTGTGTGTGTGTGTGTGTGTGTGTGTGTGTGTGTGTGTGTGTGTGTGTGTGTGTGTGTGTGTGTGTGTGTGTGTGTGTGTGTGTGTGTGTGTGTGTGTGTGTGTGTGTGTGTGTGTGTGTGTGTGTGTGTGTGTGTGTGGTGTGTGTGTGTGTGTGTGTGTGTGTGTGTGTGTGTGTGTGTGTGTGTGTGTGTGTGTGTGTGTGTGTGTGTGTGTGTGTGTGTGTGTGTGTGTGTGTGTGTGTGTGTGTGTGTGTGTGTGTGTGTGTGTGTGTGTGTGTGTGTGTGTGTGTGTGTGTGTGTGTGTGTGTGTGTGTGTGTGTGTGTGTGTGTGTGTGTGTGTGTGTGTGTGTGTGTGTGTGTGTGTGTGTGTGTGTGTGTGTGTGTGTGTGTGTGTGTGTGTGTGTGTGTGTGTGTGTGTGTGTGTGTGTGTGTGTGTGTGTGTGTGTGTGTGTGTGTGTGTGTGTGTGTGTGTGTGTGTGTGTGTGTGTGTGTGTGTGTGTGTGTGTGTGTGTGTGTGTGTGTGTGTGTGTGTGTGTGTGTGTGTGTGTGTGTGTGTGTGTGTGTGTGTGTGTGTGTGTGTGTGTGTGTGTGTGTGTGTGTGTGTGTGTGTGTGTGTGTGTGTGTGTGTGTGTGTGTGTGTGTGTGTGTGTGTGTGTGTGTGTGTGTGTGTGTGTGTGTGTGTGTGTGTGTGTGTGTGTGTGTGTGTGTGTGTGTGTGTGTGTGTGTGTGTGTGTGTGTGTGTGTGTGTGTGTGTGTGTGTGTGTGTGTGTGTGTGTGTGTGTGTGTGTGTGTGTGTGTGTGTGTGTGTGTGTGTGTGTGTGTGTGTGTGTGTGTGTGTGTGTGTGTGTGTGTGTGTGTGTGTGTGTGTGTGTGTGTGTGTGTGTGTGTGTGTGTGTGTGTGTGTGTGTGTGTGTGTGTGTGTGTGTGTGTGTGTGTGTGTGTGTGTGTGTGTGTGTGTGTGTGTGTGTGTGTGTGTGTGTGTGTGTGTGTGTGTGTGTGTGTGTGTGTGTGTGTGTGTGTGTGTGTGTGTGTGTGTGTGTGTGTGTGTGTGTGTGTGTGTGTGTGTGTGTGTGTGTGTGTGTGTGTGTGTGTGTGTGTGTGTGTGTGTGTGTGTGTGTGTGTGTGTGTGTGTGTGTGTGTGTGTGTGTGTGTGTGTGTGTGTGTGTGTGTGTGTGTGTGTGTGTGTGTGTGTGTGTGTGTGTGTGTGTGTGTGTGTGTGTGTGTGTGTGTGTGTGTGTGTGTGTGTGTGTGTGTGTGTGTGTGTGTGTGTGTGTGTGTGTGTGTGTGTGTGTGTGTGTGTGTGTGTGTGTGTGTGTGTGTGTGTGTGTGTGTGTGTGTGTGTGTGTGTGTGTGTGTGTGTGTGTGTGTGTGTGTGTGTGTGTGTGTGTGTGTGTGTGTGTGTGTGTGTGTGTGTGTGTGTGTGTGTGTGTGTGTGTGTGTGTGTGTGTGTGTGTGTGTGTGTGTGTGTGTGTGTGTGTGTGTGTGTGTGTGTGTGTGTGTGTGTGTGTGTGTGTGTGTGTGTGTGTGTGTGTGTGTGTGTGTGTGTGTGTGTGTGTGTGTGTGTGTGTGTGTGTGTGTGTGTGTGTGTGTGTGTGTGTGTGTGTGTGTGTGTGTGTGTGTGTGTGTGTGTGTGTGTGTGTGTGTGTGTGTGTGTGTGTGTGTGTGTGTGTGTGTGTGTGTGTGTGTGTGTGTGTGTGTGTGTGTGTGTGTGTGTGTGTGTGTGTGTGTGTGTGTGTGTGTGTGTGTGTGTGTGTGTGTGTGTGTGTGTGTGTGTGTGTGTGTGTGTGTGTGTGTGTGTGTGTGTGTTTCCAGTGGAGGACAGACTGACACATAACCAGGGGCGTAGGACCTATGTTCAAGTTGGGGGGGCAGGAGGCATTCTGAAGTCGATTCTTTCCATGCAACGCCCATAGGCGTAATGTTAAAATCAAAAATGTGGCGGGGGTGGGGGCTGCCCCCCCCCCCCCCCTCCCCCTGTTCCTACGCCTATGCACATAACCCTGCACCTTGGTCCTTGTGTGTTTGTCTATGTGTTTGCAGTGGAGGACAGACCGACACATAACCCTGTACCTTGGTCCTTGTGTGTCTGTCTATGTGTTTGCAGTGGAGGACAGACCGACACATAACCCTGTGCCTTGGTCCTTGTGTGTCTGTCTATGTGCTTGCAGTGGAGGACAGACCGACACATAACCCTGTACCTTGGTCATTGTGTGTCTGTCTATGTGTTTGCAGTGGAGTACTGACCGACACATAACCCTGTACCTTGGTCCTTGTGTGTCTGTCTATGTGTTTGCAGTGGAGGACAGACCGACACATAACCCTGTACCTTGGTCATTGTGTGTCTGTCAATGTGTTTGCAGTGGAGGACAGACCGACACATAACCCTGCACCTTGGTCCTTGTGTGTCTGTCTATGTGTTTGCAGTGGAGTACAGACCGACACATAACCCTGTACCTTGGTCCTTGTGTGTCTGTCTATGTGTTTGCAGTGGAGGACAGACCGACACATAACCCTGTACCTTGGTCCTTGTGTGTCTGTCTATGTGTTTGCAGTGGAGGACAGACCGACACATAACCCTGTACCTTGGTCCTTGTGTGTCTGTCTATGTGTTTGCAGTGGAGGATAGACCGACACATAACCCTGTACCTTGGTCCTTGTGTGTCTGTCTATGTGTTTGCAGTGGAGGACAGACCGACACATAACCCTGCACCTTGGTCCTTGTGTGTCTGTCTATGTGTTTGCAGTGGAGTACAGACCGACACATAACCCTGTACCTTGGTCCTTGTGTGTCTGTCTATGTGTTTGCAGTGGAGGACAGCCTGACACATAATCCTGTACCTTGGTCCTTGTGTGTCTGTCTATGTGTTTGCAGTGGAGTACAGACCGACACATAACCCTGTACCTTGGTCCTTGTGTGTCTGTCTATGTGTTTGCAGTGGAGGACAGACCGACACATAACCCTGTACCTTGGTCCTTGTGTGTCTGTCTATGTGTTTGCAGTGGAGGACAGACCGACACATAACCCTGTACCTTGGTCCTTGCGTGTCTGTCTATGTGTTTGCAGTGGAGGACAGACTGACACATAACCCTGTACCTTGGTCCTTGTGTGTCTGTCTATGTGTTTGCAGTGGAGGACAGACCGACACATAACCCTGTACCTTGGTCCTTGTGTGTCTGTCTATGTGTTTGCAGTGGAGGACAGACCGACACATAACCCTGTACCTTGGTCCTTGTGTGTCTGTCTATGTGTTTGCAGTGGAGGACAGACCGACACATAACCCTGTACCTTGGTCCTTGTGTGTCTGTCTATGTGTTTGCAGTGGAGGACAGACCGACACATAACCCTGTACCTTGGTCCTTGTGTGTCTGTCTATGTGTTTGCAGTGGAGGACAGCCTGACACATAACCCTGTACCTTGGTCCTTGTGTGTCTGTCTATGTGTTTGCAGTGGAGGACAGACCGACACATAACCCTGTACCTTGGTCCTTGTGTGTCTGTCTATGTGTTTGCAGTGGAGTACAGACCGACACATAACCCTGTACCTTGGTCCTTGTGTGTCTGTCTATGTGTTTGCAGTGGAGGACAGACCGACACATAACCCTGTACCTTGGTCCTTGTGTGTCTGTCTATGTGTTTGCAGTGGAGGACAGACCGACACATAACCCTGTACCTTGGTCCTTGTGTGTCTGTCTATGTGTTTGCAGTGGAGTACAGACCGACACATAACCCTGTACCTTGGTCCTTGTGTGTCTGTCTATGTGTTTGCAGTGGAGGACAGCCTGACACATAACCCTGTACCTTGGTCCTTGTGTGTCTGTCTATGTGTTTGCAGTGGAGGACAGACCGACACATAACCCTGTACCTTGGTCCTTGTGTGTCTGTCTATGTGTTTGCAGTGGAGTACAGACCGACACATAACCCTGTACCTTGGTCCTTGTGTGTCTGTCTATGTGTTTGCAGTGGAGGACAGACCGACACATAACCCTGTACCTTGGTCCTTGTGTGTCTGTCTATGTGTTTGCAGTGGAGGACAGACCGACACATAACCCTGTACCTTGGTCCTTGTGTGTCTGTCTATGTGTTTGCAGTGGAGGACAGACCGACACATAACCCTGTGCCTTGGTCCTTGTGTGTCTGTCTATGTGTTTGCAGTGGAGGACAGACCGACACATAACCCTGTTCCTTGGTCCTTGTGTGTCTGTCTATGTGTTTGCAGTGGAGGACAGACCGACACATAACCCTGTACCTTGGTCCTTGTGTGTCTGTCTATGTGTTTGCAGTGGAGGACAGACCGACACATAACCCTGTACCTTGGTCCTTGTGTGTCTGTCTAATGTGTTTGCAGTGGAGGACAGACCGACACATAACCCTGTACCTTGGTTCTTGTGTGTCTGTCTATGTGTTTGCAGTGGAGGACAGACCGACACATAACCCTGTACCTTGGTCCTTGTGTGTCTGTCTATGTGTTTGCAGTGGAGGACAGACCGACACATAACCCTGTACCTTGGTCCTTGTGTGTCTGTCTATGTGTTTGCAGTGGAGGACAGACCGACACATAACCCTGTACCTTGGTCCTTGTGTGTCTGTCTATGTGTTTTCAGTGGAGGACAGCCTGACACATAACCCTGCACCTTGGTCCTTGTGTGTCTGTCTATGTGTTTGCAGTGGAGGACAGACCGACACATAACCCTGCACCTTGGTCCTTGTGTGTCTATCTATGTGTTTGCAGTGGAGGACAGCCTGACACATAACCCTGTACCTTGGTCCTTGTGTGTCTGTCTATGTGTTTGCAGTGGAGGACAGCCTGACACATAACCCTGTACCTTGGTCCTTGTGTGTCTGTCTATGTGTTTGCAGTGGAGGACAGACCGACACATAACCCTGTACCTTGGTCCTTGTGTGTCTGTCTATGTGTTTGCAGTGGAGGACAGACCGACACATAACCCTGTGCCTTGGTCCTTGTGTGTCTGTCTATGTGTTTGCAGTGGAGGACAGCCTGACACATAACCCTGTACCTTGGTCCTTGTGTGTCTGTCTATGTGTTTGCAGTGGAGGACAGACCGACACATAACCCTGTACCTTGGTCCTTGTGTGTCTGTCTATGTGTTTGCAGTGGAGGACAGACCGACACATAACCCTGTGCCTTGGTCCTTGTGTGTCTGTCTATGTGTTTGCAGTGGAGGACAGCCTGACACATAACCCTGTACCTTGGTCCTTGTGTGTCTGTCTATGTGTTTGCAGTGGAGGACAGACCGACACATAACCCTGTACCTTGGTCCTTGTGTGTCTGTCTATGTGTTTGCAGTGGAGGACAGACCGACACATAACCCTGTGCCTTGGTCCTTGTGTGTCTGTCTATGTGTTTGCAGTGGAGGACAGACCGACACATAACCCTGTGCCTTGGTCCTTGTGTGTCTGTCTATGTGTTTGCAGTGGAGGACAGACCGACACATAACCCTGTACCTTGGTCCTTGTGTGTCTGTCTATGTGTTTGCAGTGGAGGACAGTCCGACACATAACCCTGCACCTTGGTCCTTGTGTGTCTGTCTATGTGTTTGCAGTGGAGGACAGACCGACACATAACCCTGTGCCTTGGTCCTTGTGTGTCTGTCTATGTGTTTGCAGTGGAGGACAGCCTGACACATAACCCTGTACCTTGGTCCTTGTGTGTCTGTCTATGTGTTTGCAGTGGAGTACAGACCGACACATAACCCTGTACCTTGGTCCTTGTGTGTCTGTCTATGTGTTTGCAGTGGAGTACAGACCGACACATAACCCTGCACCTTGGTCCTTGTGTGTCTGTCTATGTGTTTGCAGTGGAGGACAGTCCGACACATAACCCTGTACCTTGGTCCTTGTGTGTCTGTCTGTGTTTGCAGTGGAGGACAGCCTGACACATAACCCTGTACCTTGGTCCTTGTGTGTCTGTCTGTGTTTGCAGTGGAGGACAGTCCGACACATAACCCTGTACCTTGGTCCTTGTGTGTCTGTCTGTGTTTGCAGTGGAGGACAGCCTGACACATAACCCTGCACCTTGGTCCTTGTGTGTTTGCAGTGGAGAGCGACACCGAGTTCTGTAACGGGCAGACCGAGTGTCCGCAAGACTGCGGCTTCGTCAGCCGCAATGAGAAGTGCGTCTACTGCAAGTGCGGCAATAGCCCGCTGGCGATGCCGCTGCCGCTGCCGCTGCCGGAGCCAGGTGAGAAGCCGACGCACGTCTGGGGAACACAAAGTACCTTGGGGGAACACTGTACAAGCGCAGTACAGACTACAGAGCACTGGTACCCACATGATGAAAACATTGGCAGTGTCTGCCAGTGTGATGGGATTTCATTTAACATATATTAAGAAGTGGCGTGCTCTGTTTTCTTTTAGCGGCGTCTCGTAGAAAGTTAGCGGCGTCTCGTAGAAAGAATGTTCCATTCGAAATTCCCAAGCAATGCCTCTTGAGCTATGCTTATATTTCAGTGGAAACCACGTCTATGTCGCTGGTTTTTAGCAAATGGAACAACGTCAGTGCATTGAGTGCTGTCAACACTGTATTGCAGAACCTAAATGCCAGCACGGGCCTGGTTTAATCGACGAGTGCGACAACAACTGCAAATGCGTGAAGGGAGGAGTCTATGGCTGCACTAGGAAGCTGTGCAAGCCTGGTCAAACGCCTGAGAAGCCCAAGACTTGCAGTAGTGCCGAAGGTCTGCCCAAGAGATCTGGCCAGCGTGTCTTCTGCCATGACGGCATCGTCAAAGTTCAAAGCGAAGGTAAGTGGGGCTGTTTTGAGTGAAAGCAAGTTAAGTCCACTCAGGCCAGCAGGTAATGGAGAGTTGTCATCTCCAATGAAAAATAGACCGGTTCGTTCATAAGCCATCAACTGGGAGCGTGTTCATTCTCACTGATTACCCTCAAGATCATTGGGACATATCGAGACGCAAAATGGAGCATTAGAAAGGGAAAGGAAACTAGTCACTTTGCCAAATTGCTGCGGATGTGCTAACAAGGGGCATTCGTTCCTGGAAATGTTGAATATGACATTGGTTTGGCTAAATCATCAGAATATACCTTAAAAAGTTTTGTTTTCAAAAACAAAATATTTATCAAACATAGATTCGTATTTTCAGGGTAGATTGCTAAAGTGGCGTACATTTCGAAAGTGGTGCATGCGTGCTGACATTGTGCGCGTCGAAAGAAGAAAAGAAATAACTTAAAAGGCTCAGAACTTATGTTAAAATAATTATTTATAAAATTGGTAAGTGCAAATGAAATGATTATCTTCATATTCGAGGTTCATCTTTAACATCTGTACGCTTTACAAAATAGTAGTATCTTTGCATCCTGCAGGGTGCAAAGATGCAGGACAAGATTTGAGTTAATGTTTATGTCAAATATGAAGATATGAAATACTTCGAGTTTTCTCGGGCAGATAAAAATATGCTTCGTAAGTGCCACAGCTAAAAACTTCTTGCCTTCGGGCACTCGGTGTCACGAGTTGTTTTACTGGTCACTTACTCAGCAAAGATATAGAGGATTCTTCATGGCTCCGAGTGGAAGATAAGGATATATTTTCCAAGAGTGTGACTGAAAAACCGAGCGACGAAGGAGCGAGGTTTGTCAGGAACACGCGCGTAAAATATTTCCTACCTTCCAAGAGGGAGACATGAATAATTATATATAAGTAGAGTTTGAGTAGAGTTTGATTCAGTCCAGTTCAGTTCAATACTTGATTTTTTGACGAAACTCACGTGACTTTATCTTGGCATCTCAGAGGGATGCAAAGATAACACATGATTTCACTTTATCGTTGAACGAGCATTAAACCTTTTATAATTTGCATCTCAGCGGAGTCCATAGATAAAAATATTCCTGCATTGCAGACCCAATGGAAAATCAACCACTACTAGAAAGATATTCTTATCTTCCCTGGCAAACTCGAAATATTCTATATATCTCATCATTGCTCACACATCTAGCATAATATTGTCAGAAACAAAGGCTACGCTCGCTGGTCCAGTAACGCTGCTTCTAACACCTGCTTTCAGCCTTCCATATGACGCTTTTCGACACAGCGGTGCGCTTTTTGACACAGCACTGAATAACAGGATACAACATCAAATATGTTGGGCAGGAGAGTCCTTACAACCAAACAGAGTATGTCGTAAGTGATTTCTCGACATGTCCTTCAAAACTGCTATCTCAGATACAAATCCATCTTTTAAAGTCACTGGTTTTCTTAACCCTATTCCCTGCGGGCGGCCAGAATTACGTTAACCTGCGGGGGGGGGGCAGATTCCGCCCTCCCCCCCCCCCAGAGATCTCGAGAACCGGTCGGTCCATTTCTATGGGGAAAGCACCATTCGATGCGTCATGACAAGATCTCTCTTTATGGATCCCGCCATTTTTGTTTTGTTCAAAAATGGGGGCCAGGGGGCAAAAAATCCGAACATTTTGGGTGTTTTTTAATGTCATTGCAGCCATGTGGCTCGACGGATTTTCATGCCCCAAACGTTTTTGAGCTTCAAATGTACTGGTCTTTAATATATCAAAAGACAAAAAAAAATCATAGGCGTATTCAGAGAATGTAAAATGGGGGATTTTCAGGAAAAAAATATGTGCTGTTCGTGATTGTTTGGGACGTCATGAACGTCACACGAGGGCATTGTATGCTGTAATTTGTTAAATTTGATATATTGCGCATAGGCGGATCCAGGAAAAAAAAACATGGGGAGCACCATGCGCGTAACGCTTTTATCATCTTACTAATTTGAAGTTGTACCTAATTTGAGGGTGGGTATCGCCTCCCATTTTTGTATCCTGAGTGCGCCTCTGCCCCAAAAGTATGTACAATCCCAGTATCTATGATGCATATTGCATTGGAATTGTTTCTGACGCATGTATTGCACTGCAAACCACGAAGGAAGTATGCGCCGCAAAACCGCATTCGTAACTCCCTCCCCAAAACAGGAGCCTGGAACCGCCTCTGCTGGACCGATTTTTTCAACATTTTGGCACAACACGCACCATTAAATTTTGGGAAAATTCACAAAGTTTCAGGACGCTAAGCCTAACGGTTTAGAAGCGGCAAGTGAAAAACTACCGGGGGATGGGCAGAATCTGCCCCGCAGGGAATAGGGTTAACCCGCGCCCCGCTGGGGTCGCCTGCCGAACTCTCCCCTCTGGGGGGGTAAATTTTACCCCCCGTATCTTCCGAACCAATGACCGCAGCGGGGAGCGTAGGGTGGCGATCGACAGCTCTCAAGGCGATGAATATAATGCACACCCGAAAATCTTAAAACATGGTCACATGTCAGGTCACGATCAGGTCAAAGGTCAAGATTGAGGTATTTTAGTTGTTGTGCCATACTTTCCATCCAAAGCCTTAGATTGCGACTATTATCTCACAGGGTGCTTCAAAAGTATAATGCATCTCCCGTATAAGCGAAAGTGAAATTGAAGGCAAAGGTCAAGGTCAGGTCACAAAAAGTCACAGGTCTACGAAAGCCATCCGACACATGTTGCATGGGTTATTTTGCAAGTATAATTCGATAGTAGCAACCATTTTCACAACCTGACCCCACATAATGGCCCTCAGGTCAAGGCCAGGTCACAATAAGGACATAATTTTTAATTGAGTAATGTACAAAAAGGCATGTTTCTAGATCAGCTTGGTCTCAGAAATACAGCGGTGGTATATGTTTGTCTGTATCTGGTCACTAAAAGCCAACAAACGTAACTTTAAAAATAAGACGTCATGAGTTACTTATACTTGGGAGCCATAAGTCCAGTAAGAAATAAATATATTTCTTTGAAATTTGGATTGAGTATCGCCCATACTTGGTTCTCTAACATAACTTCCGGTTTTTTAAATATCTTAAAACAAAAATGATTTTGGAGAAATGTTCCCAAAAATACATTTTTTTATTTTTTTTGGGTAAAAAACCTGAGATGTTACATTTACGAGATAGCCCTTTTAAAGACAATCTTATTTCCTTTCTTTTGACGATTTTCATTTGCAATTTGCACCAAAACTCGATTTTCTACGAATTTGAAAACATTTATCGTTTTTCCACCAAAAATGGCATGACATGACGTCATTTAAACGTCATTATCTTCCAAAGTATTACCTCAATTTCAGTGAAATTTTGTGAAAAGACGTAGAATTGATGCAGCATAAGGTACTGCAAGTTTACGTTGCTATCGTTCATCGTTTTCAAGTTATGGAGAAATCCTGGAGGGGGGGGAGGAAATTACCCCCCCCCCCCCCAACGGGGCGCAGGTTAAACAATATGCATATCAAACATGCCCAATATTGGTTTTGCAATGTGAGGTTACCCGTCAATGAAGTGAAGACTGAAGAGTCAAATGCGAGGCATTTTAGTGAATAAGTCCATTTACTATAAATAACGGGCTAGCTCCAGTAGCGTGCCCAGGATTCACTCCAAGAGGGGGCAATTTTTGCTCAGGGGGGCATAAAGTACCCCCACAAAAAAAGAACTCACCGGATGTGGCTCACTTTATTTTAAAAGGACATATTTTCACCATTTTTCTCTAAAAAAAAATAAGATAAATTTCAAGTAGAGGTCAAAGCCGCGATCAAGTAAAAATATTAGCAAGAGATCACTTAGTATTCAAATAATATTCATTTAATATTCATAGTATTCATGTAATATTTATTAGTATTATTGAGTATTCATGTGAAACATGTTTAGTGTTTTTCACACACAAAAAAAGGAAGTAAAAAGTAAAGATCATTTTGATCCATGGATACCACTTAAAGGTTAATCAGCGGGTGCATTGGCATGGTGAATGTTGAACATGAAGTGTGAACACCTTGATCCATAGAAAGCACAGGTCAAAGTGATGTCACGCGGGGTCAAAAAACATTAAGCTGCCGACATTTATCAAAAGATTCGTGGTTCTGGACCAGTTTGGTTCAGAATTACAGATGTACTGCATTAAATGGTTTGTGTCCGTTCATGTAGGGGAAAAACGTTAAAAGAGAATGACGCCATGGTTTTGTTATTTTTGGGGGAAGGTTACGAAATTTCAACATTGAAAACAATTAGGGCTCGTAATCCAAAATGTTATCCCATTCGAAATCACAGCTTTCCAACACATTTTCTTTGCTCCAAACACATTGTCAGCCATGACGTCGGCGAATTAAAAACCAGGGTCCCCTTTCCATTGGCGTGTCAGCACTGAATGTGTTATTCTGTATTCCGTAACAGTGTTATCCACAGCGCATTTCGTGCACATACATATTGTATACGTCAAGTTAACGGCAGGACGACGGCACGAAACATCGCATTATAGTGTTGACCATAGATCGTAGACGCGGCCTAGACGCCATTAGAACAAAGCGGACGCTAGTTGAGTGTTTTGAAGAAAGATAATGAATTTTGAATTAAACAATGCAATGTTATGCCTAATGCCATAAACACTGGCTGATGCGTAATGTATTTACTGAGGCCTGCTGGCCAGATGTTCGCCACCGTTAACAAACTGCAGACTTTTCAAACACCCACGGTAACTCGGGAATGATTGGTCTTCGATTTAAAACTCATTTAATCGAATAAATTGAAGCTATTGATCTGAGCCGATGAGCCGATGAGCATATCCTATTATTAGCAGACCGCACAATGACTATAGAGACCGCATTTACCCACGATTTCGATTCGACAGTACAAAATCGCTTCTGATCGGGGTGTTATATAGCATTAATTGCTATGAGACAAAACCAACGTGATGACAACTATGAGGGTGCCACAATCGTACCTACCTATGAACGGAGAGGTAGGTAAAAAACTAGGTAAAATCATAACAAAACTGCGTAATGTATTGATGCAGAAGTATTTTTTCTCTCTCTAGTCTCTGAAGAAGAACACATCGGCCTGTTTTTTTTTTTCGTGTGTCGCAAATGTTGCAAATGGGTTGGCATATGGTCACGAATCATGTATGGCATTGACATTGACATTGATCGATGCCTATCGCGAACATTACACTCATTTAGTTGTAATGTTGCATTCCACAAAGTTTTCGACTCTAGGGCCCTTGATCACCGTGAATTTGACTTGTGGTGGTCAAGGCTCCCTGAACCGAAAACGCTGTAGAATGTAACGTAATGCCTAATCAAGTTGATTGTTTTTCTTATATGTCTTACACTAACCTATGGCCATTTCTCAGACGCGAAATGCCTGCCGGGCGCCATGTTTAAGGACGCAGAAGACTGCAACTCTTGTACGTGCTCAAATACAGGACTGGCTGGATGTACTCTGAGGTTATGCCTGTCTCGACCTCGACCAGATACGAGTAAGAGACTTCGAACGAGACTTTGAGTACCTACTACGAGTCTTCGTACCGAACGAGATTTTGAGCTAGCTTGATGTGATGAGCTTGCGTTTTTGTCAAATCCTGGATCAATCGCGGGATCCGACAGTTTGAGATCACAAATCAACATGCTGAAGTTTTATTTGCATGAAGTTCCATTCTCTCCGTTCCAAGATGATGCACTTATAGTATTCAAGAGGTATAGCTTAGTAAAGTTTATTTAAATAATGCGATTTTATTTCTGCTATTTATTTGTATCGCTAGATGTAGTTGGTTTCTAGATCCTTCATTGAATAGGATAATATAGGATATGTAATATTTTTCCGAAATTAACGTTCATGCATGATACATGTGCCCTGCCTTATTTCATGCAGTTGTTTGTGTGTGTTCCATTGGAGAGCGACACCGAGTTGTGTAATTGTACCATGTGTGTATGTGTGTCTGTTTCCAGTGGACACTCCGACAAATAACCCTGCACCTTGGTCATTGTGTGTCTGTCTATGTGTTTGCAGTGGAGGACAGACCGACACATAACCCTGTACCTTGGTCCTTGTGTGTCTGTCTATGTGTTTGCAGTGGAGGACAGACCGACACATAACCCTGTACCTTGGTCCTTGTGTGTCTGTCTATGTGTTTGCCGTGGAGGACAGACCGACACATAACCCTGTACCTTGGTCATTGTGTGTTTGTCTATGTGTTTGCAGTGGAGGACAGACCGACACATAACCCTGTACCTTGGTCCTTGTGTGTCTGTCTATGTGTTTGCAGTGGAGGACAGACCGACACATAACCCTGTACCTTGGTCCTTGTGTGTCTGTCTATGTGTTTGCCGTGGAGGACAGACCGACACATAACCCTGTACCTTGGTCCTTGTGTGTCTGTCTATGTGTTTGCAGTGGAGGACAGACCGACACATAACCCTGTACCTTGGTCCTTGTGTGTCTGTCTATGTGTTTGCAGTGGAGGACAGACCGACACATAACCCTGTACCTTGGTCCTTGTGTGTCTGTCTATGTGTTTGCCGTGGAGGACAGACCGACACATAACCCTGTACCTTGGTCCTTGTGTGTCTGTCTATGTGTTTGCCGTGGAGGACAGACCGACACATAACCCTGTACCTTGGTCCTTGTGTGTCTGTCTATGTGTTTGCAGTGGAGGACAGACCGACACATAACCCTGTACCTTGGTCCTTGTGTGTCTGTCTATGTGTTTGCAGTGGAGGACAGCCTGACACATAACCCTGCACCTTGGTCCTTGTGTGTCTGTCTATGTGTTTGCAGTGGAGGACAGACCGACACATAACCCTGTACCTTGGTCCTTGTGTGTCTGTCTATGTGTTTGCAGTGGAGGACAGACCGACACATAACCCTGTACCTTGGTCCTTGTGTGTCTGTCTATGTGTTTGCAGTGGAGGACAGACCGACACATAACCCTGTACCTTGGTCCTTGTGTGTCTGTCTATGTGTTTGCAGTGGAGGACAGACCGACACATAACCCTGTACCTTGGTCCTTGTGTGTCTGTCTATGTGTTTGCCGTGGAGGACAGACCGACACATAACCCTGTACCTTGGTCCTTGTGTGTCTGTCTATGTGTTTGCCGTGGAGGACAGCCTGACACATAACCCTGTACCTTGGTCCTTGTGTGTCTGTCTATGTGTTTGCAGTGGAGGACAGACCGACACATAACCCTGCACCTTGGTCATTGTGTGTCTGTCTATGTGTTTGCAGTGGAGGACAGACCGACACATAACCCTGTACCTTGGTCCTTGTGTGTTTGCAGTGGAGAGCGACACCGAGTTCTGTAACGGGCAGACCGAGTGTCCGCAAGACTGCGGCTTCGTTAGCCGCAATGAGAAGTGCGTCTACTGCAAGTGCGGCGATAGCCCGCTGGCGATGCCGCTGCCGCTGCCGCTGCCGCTGTCGGAGCCAGGTGAGAAGCCGACGCACGTCTGGGGAACACAAAGTACCTTGGGGGAACACTGTACAAGCGCAGTACAGACTACAGAGCACTGGTACCCACATGATGAAAACATTGGCAGTGTCTGCCAGTGTGATGGGATTTCATTTAACATATATTAAGAAGTGGCGTGCTCTGTTTTCTTTTAGCGGCGTCTCGTAGAAAGTTAGCGGCGTCTCGTAGAAAGAATGTTTCATTCGAAATTCCCAAGCAATGCTTCTTGAGCTATAGTTATATTTCAGTGGAGACTACGTCTATGTCGCTGGTTTTTAGCAAATGGAACAACGTCAGTGCATTGAGTGCTGTCAACACTGTATTGCAGAACCTAAATGCCAGCACGGGCCTGGTTTAATCGACGAGTGCGACAACAACTGCAAATGCGTGAAGGGAGGAGTCTATGGCTGCACTAGGAAGCTGTGCAAGCCTGGTCAAACGCCTGAGAAGCCCAAGACTTGCAGTAGTGCCGAAGGTCTGCCCAAGAGATCTGGCCAGCGTGTCTTCTGCCATGACGGCATCGTCAAAGTTCAAAGCGAAGGTAAGTGGGGCTGTTTTGAGTGAAAGCAAGTTAAGTCCACTCAGGCCAGCAGGTAATGGAGAGTTGTCATCTCCAATAAAAAATAGACCGGTTCGTTCATAAGCCATCAACTGGGAGCGTGTTCATGCTCACTGATTACCCTCAAGATCATTGGGACATATCGAGACGCAAAATGGAGCATTGGAAAGGGAAAGGAAACTAGTCACTTTGCCAAATTGCTGCGAATGTGCTAACAAGGGGCATTCGTTCCTGGAAATGTTGAATATGACATTGGTTTGGCTAAATCATCAGAATATACCTTAAAAAAGTTTTGTTTTCAAAAACAAAATATTTATCAAACATAGATTCGTATTTTCAGGGTAGATTGCTAAAGTGGCGTACATTTCGAAAGTGGTGCATGCTGTTTTGACATTCTGCGCGTCGAAAGAAGAAAAGAAGTAACTTAAAAAGCTCAGAACTTATGTTAAAATAATTATTTATAAAATTGGTAAGTGCAAATGAAATGATTATCTTCATATTCGAGGTTCATCTTTAACATCTGTATGCTGTACAAAATAGTAGTATCTTTGCATCCTGCAGGGTGCAAAGATGCAGGACGAGATTTGAGTTAATTTTTATGTCACATATGAAGATATGAATACTTCGAGGTTTCTTGGGCGGATACAAATATGCTTCGTAAGTGCCACAGCTAAAAACCTCGTGCCTTCGGCACTCGGTGTCACACGTTTTTTTACTGGTCACTCACTCAGCAAAGATATAGAGGATTCTTCATGGCTCCGAGTGGAAGATAAGGATATATTTTCCAAGCGTGTGACTGAAAAACCGAGTGACGAATGAGCGAGGTTTGTCAGGAACACGCGCGGAAAATATTTCCTACCTTCCAAGAGGGAGACATGCAGAATTCTATATAAGAAGAGTTTGAGTAGAGTTTGATTCAGTCCAGTTCAGTTCAATACTTTATTTTTCGACGAAACTCACGTGACTTTATCTTGGCATCCCAGAGGGATGTAAAGATAACACATGATTTCACCTTATCGTTGAACGAGCATTAAACCTTTTTATATTTTGCATCTCAGCGGAGTCCAAAGATAATAATATTCCTGCATTGCAGACCCAATGGAAAATCAACCACTACTAGAAAGATATACTTATGTTCCCTGGAAAACTCGAAATAATCTATATATCCCATCATTGCTCACACATAATATATAACATAATATTGTTAACATAATATCACACATAATATTGTCAGAAGCGAAGGGTACGCTCGCTGGTCCAGTAACTCTGCTTCTAACACATACTTTCAGCCTTCCATATGACGCTTTTCGACACAGCGGTGCGCTTTTTGACACAGCACTGCATAACAGGGTAAAACATCAAATATGTTGGGCAGGAGTGTCCTTACAACCAAACAGGGTATGTCGTAGGTGATTCTCGACATGTCCTTCAAAACTGCTATCTCAGATACAAATCCACCTTCTAAAGTGACTGGTTTCCTTAACCCACGTCCCGCTGGGGTCGCCTGCCGAACTCTCCCCGCTGGGGGGGGGTAAATTTTACCCCCCTCGTATCTTCCGAACCAATGACCGCAGCGGGGCGCGTAGGGCGGCGATCGAAAGTTCTCAAGACGATGAATATAATGCACACCCGAAAATCTTAAAACATGGTCACATGTCAGGTCACGATCAGGTCAAAGGTCAAGATTGAGGTATTTTAGTTTTTGTGCCATACTTTCCATCCAAAGCCTTATATTGCGACTATTATATCACAGGGTGCTTCAAAAGTATAATGCATCTCCCGTATAAGCGAAAGTGAAATTGAAGGTAAAGGTCAGGTCACAAAAAGTCACAGGTCTACGAAAGCCATCCGACACATGTTGTATGGGTTAATTTGCAAGTATAATTCGATAGTAGCAACCATTTTCACAACCTGACCCCACATAATGGCCCTCAGGTCAAGGCCAGGTCACAATAAGGACACAATTTGAAATTGAGTAATCTATAAAAAGGCATGTTTCTAGACCAGCTTGGTCTCAGAAATACAACGATGGTATATGTTTGTCTGTATCTGGTCACTAAAAGCCAAAAAAACGTAACTTAAAAAAAAGACGTCATGAGTTACTTATACCTAGGGAGCCATAATGCCAGTCAGAAATAAAGATATTTCTTTGAAATTTGGCTTGAGTATCGCCCATACTTGGTTTTCTAACATATCTTCCGGTTTTTTAAATATCTTAAAAACAAAAATGATTTTGCAGAAATGTTCCCCCAAAAATAAGTTTTTTTTTGGGGGGGGGTC
The DNA here is from genome assembly GCA_036785665.1 of Chirona hameri. Classification (NCBI taxonomy): domain Eukaryota; kingdom Metazoa; phylum Arthropoda; class Thecostraca; order Balanomorpha; family Balanidae; genus Chirona; species Chirona hameri. The sequence goes on along the minus strand of JAXIVJ010007919.1, from coordinate 26,502 downwards.
AAAATCCCGAGATGTTTCAAATACGAGATGGCCCTTTTAAAGACAATCTTATTTCCTTTCTATTGACGATTTCAATTTGCAATTTGCATCAAAACTCGATTTTCTACGAATTTGAAAACATTTATCGTTTTTCCACCAAAAATGGCATGACATGACGTCATTTAAACGTCATTATCTTCCAAAGTACTACCTCAATTTCAGTGGAATTTTGTGAAAAGACGTAGAATTGATGCAGCATAAGTTACTGCAAGGTGACGTTGCTATCGCTCATAGTTTTCAAGTTATGGAGAAAATCCTGGAGGGGGGGGGGGGGTAAAATTTACCTCCTCCAACGGGGCGCGGGTTAAACAATATGCATATCAAACATGCCCAATATTGTTTTTGCAATGTGAGCTTACCCGTCAATCAAGTGAAGACTGAAGACCTGGAGGGGGGGGGGGGGTAAAATTTACCTCCTCCAACGGGGCGCGGGTTAAACAATATGCATATCAAACATGCCCAATATTGTTTTTGCAATGTGAGCTTACCCGTCAATCAAGTGAAGACTGAAGAGTCAAAAGCGAGGCATTTTAGTGAATGAGTCCATTTACCATAAATAACGGGCTAGCTCCAGTAGCGTGCGTACCCAGGATTCACTCCAATAGGGGGCAATTTTTGATCAGGGGGGCATAAAGTACCCCCACCAAAAAATAACTCACCGGATTTGGCCCACTATATTTTAAAAGGACATATTTTCACCATTTTTCTCTAAACAAAAAGAAGATAAATATCAAGTACAGGTCAAAGCCGCGATCAAGTAAAAATATTAGCAAGAGATCATTTAGTATTCATATAATATTCATTTAATATTCATAGTATTCATATAATATTTATTAGTATTATTGAGTATTCATGTGAGACATGTTTAGTGTTTTTCACACACACAAAAAAGGAAGTAAAAAGTAAAGATCATTTTGATCAATGATCGTTAAAAGAGAATGACGCCGCCATGGTTTTGTTATTTTTCGGGGAAGGTTACGAAATTCCAACATTGAAAGAAATTAGGGCTCGTAATCCAAAATGTTATCACATTCGAAATCTCAGCTTTCCAACACATTTTCTTTGCTCCAAACACATTGTCAGCCATGACGTCGGCGAATTAAAAACCAGGGTCCCCTTTCCATTGGCATGTCAGCACTGAATGTGTTATTCTGTATTCTGTAACAGTGTTATCCACAGCGCATTTCGTGCACATACATATTGTATACGTCAAGTTAACGGCAGGACGACGGCACGAAACATCGCATTATAGTGTTGACCATAGATCGTAGACGCGGCCTAGACTCCACAGCGCATTTCGTGCACATACATATTGTATACGTCAAGTTAACGGCAGGACGACGGCACGAAACATCGCATTATAGTGTTGACCATAGATCGTAGACGCGGCCTAGACGCCATTAGAACAAAGCGGACGCTAGTTGAGTGTTTTGAAGAAAGATAATGCATTTTGAATTAAACAATGCAATGTTATGCCTGATGCCATAAACACTGGCTGATGCGTAATGTATTTACTGAGGCCTGCTGGCCGGATGTTCGCCACCGTTAACAAACTGCAGACTTTTTTAAACACCCACGGTAACTCGGGAATGGTTGGTCTTAGATTTAAAACTCATTTAATCGAATACATTGAAGCTATTGATCTGAACTATGAGGGTGCCACAATCGTACCTACCTATAAACGGAGAAGTAGGTAAAGAACTAGGTAAAAACATTAAAAAACTGCGTAATGTATTGATGCACAAGTGTTTTTTTTTCTCTCTAGTCTCTAAAGAAGAACACATCGACCTGTTTTGTTTTTTCGTGTGTCGCAAATGTCGCAAATGGGTTGGCATATGGTCACGAATCATGTATGGCATTGACATTGACATTGATCGATGCCTATCGCGAACATTACACTCGATTAGTTGTAATGTTGCATTCCACAAAGTTTTCGACTCTAGGGCCCTTGATCACCGTACATTTGACTTGTGGTGGTCAAGGCTCCCTGAACCGAAAACGCTGTAGAATGTAACGTAATGTCTAATCAAGTTTATTGTTTTTCTTATATGTCTTACACTAACCTATGGCCATTTCTCAGACGCGAAATGCCTGCCGGGCGCCATGTTTAAGGACGCAGAAGACTGCAACACTTGTACGTGCTCAAATACAGGACTGGCTGGATGTACTCTAAAGTTATGCTTCCTTCGGCCTCAACCAGATACGAGTAAGAGACTCCGAACGAGACTTTGAGTACCTACTACGAGTCTTCGTACCGAAAGAGATTTTGAGCTTGCGTGATGTGATGGGCTTGCGTTTTTATTAGATCCTGGATCCATTGTAGATCCGACAGTCTGCTGCCATCGCAGATTTCGTGAGATTACAAATCAACTGTGAAGTTGTATTTTCATGAAGTTCTACGCTCTCCGTTCCAAGATGATGCACTTATCGTATTCAAAAGGTTAAGTTTGTTTAGTTTAAGTAATTTAGTTAAGTTTATTTAAATAATGCGATTTTATTTCTGCTATTGATTTGTATCGCTAGATATAGTTGGTTTCTAGATCTTTTATTGAATAGGATAATATAGGATATGTAATCTTTTCCGAAATTAACGATCATACATGATATATGCATCCTGCCTTATTTCATGCGATTTAATGTTGCTGTTTTGTCAATTATAGAAATGTGCCTGTTTCTTAACATTGGCCTGTGTCCTTTTAAAGGGAATGTTTCACATTTGTGAAAGTTGTCAAATATACGCTGGTTGTATTAGCAAGTATGAAGTAAGTGCTGCTGGAAACGATGGTGATATTTTTCACTCGAAAAGTCACCTAACTTTATACAAATTAAGTTTTTAGATTTGGGCGAATGACGTCATTATTAAGCTATAGACCGCCGCTGATTGGCTGACAAAGTGGGATTGGCTGAAAAGTATGTCAGCCAATCAGCGGATGCACCAGCCTGGAGTCATTTTGCAAATGGTAAATTGAATTGCTTAAAAACGGTTAAGCTTTGGGAAAAATAACCTTAGTAATTTAGACATTTCAATAACGGCCCATGATAATGGCTATCTCAGTTTAAAACCAATGCAAAGGTGAAACATTCCCTGTAACTGTGCCCTTCGTTTTTGCTGTTGCAAAAAGCAAGCATATGAAAAGATATGTGTAATCTACATTGGCTTAAAAAAACACATCCAAATAGAAATGACGGACGTCGAGCTAAAACAATTAACAAATGAATATTATTAACTTTATTGACTGATATTGTGTTGTAGATACTGGCTGCAAGCACGGTCCTGCGTTCATCGACGAGTGCGCCAACGACTGCAACTGCGTGGACGGCCGGTTCTACGGCTGCACCAGGAAACTGTGCATGCCCGGCCAAAAGTCTGAGGAGCCCATGCAATGCAGTGGTGCCGAAGGTCTTCCCAAGAGAGATGGCCAGCGCATCTTCTGTCATGAAGGCATCATCAAAGTTCAGAAGCAAGGTAAGCATTGGCGGTTTCAGTTTAAAACCAAGATCAGCAGCAGGAGGTTGAGTTCAATGCCGTGTTTGGCAATAGCGACGGGGAATACCAAAAGTGCGAGCATTAGCATTCTGTATCATCCAGTGTTGCGAATTGATTTGATTGTCAATTGATTTCCGTAGGAGCTGGCAGTTGCGTGATGCTGTGGCATAGCATCTGACACACTTGCAGTTCTTAGGAGACAGTACTCTTACAGCAGCGAGCTTGCCCCGTGTCCGGCCGCTCTAAGTGTCCGGCCGCCAGCCATTCCTGTGTGCTCATGATTCATGTGTGACCTTCCGTTTTGATGGATTACAAGCCATTTTCTTCATCGAAATCCGTCTACATTTTCAGAGGAAAAATGCCTGCCGGGCGCCGTGTTTAAGGACGCAGAAGACTGCAACTCTTGTACGTGCTCAAATACAGGACTGGCTGGATGTACTGAGAAGCTTTGCCTCCTTCGACCTCAACCGGATACGAGTAAGAGGCTCCGAACGAGACTTGCTTGCTTGCTTGATGCTTGAACAGGACTTGCTGGATGTACTCTGCTTGCTATGTCCCGAGTGTTACCCCTCCAAAAATCTGAGACTCAATGGCAACGTCACTTCTGCTCTTCGCGTATCTCGGCTTAACACGCGCCCTGGAGGGGGGGCGAAATCCGCCCACCCCTCCGGTTTTTCGAGGATAGCGCAAAAACGGCGGCGCGCAGCGCCGCCGTTTTTTGTATACCTGTTTAGAAATGAACTTCCCGAATTATGTAAAATTCTTGGCCTCAGGTCATCACAGGTCAAGTCACTAGACCAGGTCACGTGATGACCTCAACTCCAAAACGTTTGCAGTAGTACTACAGCCACAGTTTTACGCCGCTCGGTTTCAATCTTGTAGGACTTCATAAGGTCATAGATACCAACAATTTGTGTATCTCGGATTTCTAATATCGGTGACCTAAGGTCAGGTCATTTTTGTGACCGCCAACACGGTTTTATTAATAACTATCGACATAATGAAGATAGAGAAGAGAAAACGGTACCAATATGTTTGTCTCGTCGAGACACGTCTCCCAATATGCAACATGACCAACATGGGTCACCACTTGACCTTGACCTGAGGTCAAATTTCTCAGTTGACCTAACCCGGTCACCATGAATATGATTCGAAGCGCCTTGACAAGACACACGCGATGGCGTAAACATTATTGCTTTATCTTTATTAGATAAAAGGTTATTTGGGTAAAACAGTTCTGAAAACAAAATCACCTTTTTGACATTCGATGACCTCTGGAGCCTAAACTATTGACCTGAGCTCAAATCTGAGGACACCTATGTCGATTGCATTTTTCAATGACTTTCGATTGATCTTTTCCGTTTGCTGCTAACTATCATAGTTCCCGAGATATTTGGGAGTGTTCGAACCGAAGTCTTGAAAACTTGAAAATCTGACCCTTGATGACCTCTGGTGACCTCAATATTGACCTGAAGAAAAAAAATTAACAAAATACTTTCGAAAGAGCTTGTCTCGAGCTATCTAAAATCGTTTCCCGCTTGTCGCTACGTTGCGTGGTTTTCGAGATCATAGGGGGGGGGGGGGCAAAATCCCCCCCCTCCAGGGCGTGTAATTATCAGAGGCCCTCCAGGGCGCGTGTTAACGTGTGTGTGTGTGTGTGTGTGTGTGTGTGTGTGTGTGTGTGTGTGTGTGTGTGTGTGTGTGTGTGTGTGTGTGTGTGTGTGTGTGTGTGTGTGTGTGTGTGTGTGTGTGTGTGTGTGTGTGTGTGTGTGTGTGTGTGTGTGTGTGTGTGTGTGTGTGTGTGTGTGTGTGTGTGTGTGTGTGTGTGTGTGTGTGTGTGTGTGTGTGTGTGTGTGTGTGTGTGTGTGTGTGTGTGTGTGTGTGTGTGTGTGTGTGTGTGTGTGTGTGTGTGTGTGTGTGTGTGTGTGTGTGTGTGTGTGTGTGTGTGTGTGTGTGTGTGTGTGTGTGTGTGTGTGTGTGTGTGTGTGTGTGTGTGTGTGTGTGTGTGTGTGTGTGTGTGTGTGTGTGTGTGTGTGTGTGTGTGTGTGTGTGTGTGTGTGTGTGTGTGTGTGTGTGTGTGTGTGTGTGTGTGTGTGTGTGTGTGTGTGTGTGTGTGTGTGTGTGTGTGTGTGTGTGTGTGTGTGTGTGTGTGTGTGTGTGTGTGTGTGTGTGTGTGTGTGTGTGTGTGTGTGTGTGTGTGTGTGTGTGTGTGTGTGTGTGTGTGTGTGTGTGTGTGTGTGTGTGTGTGTGTGTGTGTGTGTGTGTGTGTGTGTGTGTGTGTGTGTGTGTGTGTGTGTGTGTGTGTGTGTGTGTGTGTGTGTGTGTGTGTGTGTGTGTGTGTGTGTGTGTGTGTGTGTGTGTGTGTGTGTGTGTGTGTGTGTGTGTGTGTGTGTGTGTGTGTGTGTGTGTGTGTGTGTGTGTGTGTGTGTGTGTGTGTGTGTGTGTGTGTGTGTGTGTGTGTGTGTGTGTGTGTGTGTGTGTGTGTGTGTGTGTGTGTGTGTGTGTGTGTGTGTGTGTGTGTGTGTGTGTGTGTGTGTGTGTGTGTGTGTGTGTGTGTGTGTGTGTGTGTGTGTGTGTGTGTGTGTGTGTGTGTGTGTGTGTGTGTGTGTGTGTGTGTGTGTGTGTGTGTGTGTGTGTGTGTGTGTGTGTGTGTGTGTGTGTGTGTGTGTGTGTGTGTGTGTGTGTGTGTGTGTGTGTGTGTGTGTGTGTGTGTGTGTGTGTGTGTGTGTGTGTGTGTGTGTGTGTGTGTGTGTGTGTGTGTGTGTGTGTGTGTGTGTGTGTGTGTGTGTGTGTGTGTGTGTGTGTGTGTGTGTGTGTGTGTGTGTGTGTGTGTGTGTGTGTGTGTGTGTGTGTGTGTGTGTGTGTGTGTGTGTGTGTGTGTGTGTGTGTGTGTGTGTGTGTGTGTGTGTGTGTGTGTGTGTGTGTGTGTGTGTGTGTGTGTGTGTGTGTGTGTGTGTGTGTGTGTGTGTGTGTGTGTGTGTGTGTGTGTGTGTGTGTGTGTGTGTGTGTGTGTGTGTGTGTGTGTGTGTGTGTGTGTGTGTGTGTGTGTGTGTGTGTGTGTGTGTGTGTGTGTGTGTGTGTGTGTGTGTGTGTGTGTGTGTGTGTGTGTGTGTGTGTGTGTGTGTGTGTGTGTGTGTGTGTGTGTGTGTGTGTGTGTGTGTGTGTGTGTGTGTGTGTGTGTGTGTGTGTGTGTGTGTGTGTGTGTGTGTGTGTGTGTGTGTGTGTGTGTGTGTGTGTGTGTGTGTGTGTGTGTGTGTGTGTGTGTGTGTGTGTGTGTGTGTGTGTGTGTGTGTGTGTGTGTGTGTGTGTGTGTGTGTGTGTGTGTGTGTGTGTGTGTGTGTGTGTGTGTGTGTGTGTGTGTGTGTGTGTGTGTGTGTGTGTGTGTGTGTGTGTGTGTGTGTGTGTGTGTGTGTGTGTGTGTGTGTGTGTGTGTGTGTGTGTGTGTGTGTGTGTGTGTGTGTGTGTGTGTGTGTGTGTGTGTGTGTGTGTGTGTGTGTGTGTGTGTGTGTGTGTGTGTGTGTGTGTGTGTGTGTGTGTGTGTGTGTGTGTGTGTGTGTGTGTGTGTGTGTGTGTGTGTGTGTGTGTGTGTGTGTGTGTGTGTGTGTGTGTGTGTGTGTGTGTGTGTGTGTGTGTGTGTGTGTGTGTGTGTGTGTGTGTGTGTGTGTGTGTGTGTGTGTGTGTGTGTGTGTGTGTGTGTGTGTGTGTGTGTGTGTGTGTGTGTGTGTGTGTGTGTGTGTGTGTGTGTGTGTGTGTGTGTGTGTGTGTGTGTGTGTGTGTGTGTGTGTGTGTGTGTGTGTGTGTGTGTGTGTGTGTGTGTGTGTGTGTGTGTGTGTGTGTGTGTGTGTGTGTGTGTGTGTGTGTGTGTGTGTGTGTGTGTGTGTGTGTGTGTGTGTGTGTGTGTGTGTGTGTGTGTGTGTGTGTGTGTGTGTGTGTGTGTGTGTGTGTGTGTGTGTGTGTGTGTGTGTGTGTGTGTGTGTGTGTGTGTGTGTGTGTGTGTGTGTGTGTGTGTGTGTGTGTGTGTGTGTGTGTGTGTGTGTGTGTGTGTGTGTGTGTGTGTGTGTGTGTGTGTGTGTGTGTGTGTGTGTGTGTGTGTGTGTGTGTGTGTGTGTGTGTGTGTGTGTGTGTGTGTGTGTGTGTGTGTGTGTGTGTGTGTGTGTGTGTGTGTGTGTGTGTGTGTGTGTGTGTGTGTGTGTGTGTGTGTGTGTGTGTGTGTGTGTGTGTGTGTGTGTGTGTGTGTGTGTGTGTGTGTGTGTGTGTGTGTGTGTGTGTGTGTGTGTGTGTGTGTGTGTGTGTGTGTGTGTGTGTGTGTGTGTGTGTGTGTGTGTGTGTGTGTGTGTGTGTGTGTGTGTGTGTGTGTGTGTGTGTGTGTGTGTGTGTGTGTGTGTGTGTGTGTGTGTGTGTGTGTGTGTGTGTGTGTGTGTGTGTGTGTGTGTGTGTGTGTGTGTGTGTGTGTGTGTGTGTGTGTGTGTGTGTGTGTGTGTGTGTGTGTGTGTGTGTGTGTGTGTGTGTGTGTGTGTGTGTGTGTGTGTGTGTGTGTGTGTGTGTGTGTGTGTGTGTGTGTGTGTGTGTGTGTGTGTGTGTGTGTGTGTGTGTGTGTGTGTGTGTGTGTGTGTGTGTGTGTGTGTGTGTGTGTGTGTGTGTGTGTGTGTGTGTGTGTGTGTGTGTGTGTGTGTGTGTGTGTGTGTGTGTGTGTGTGTGTGTGTGTGTGTGTGTGTGTGTGTGTGTGTGTGTGTGTGTGTGTGTGTGTGTGTGTGTGTGTGTGTGTGTGTGTGTGTGTGTGTGTGTGTGTGTGTGTGTGTGTGTGTGTGTGTGTGTGTGTGTGTGTGTGTGTGTGTGTGTGTGTGTGTGTGTGTGTGTGTGTGTGTGTGTGTGTGTGTGTGTGTGTGTGTGTGTGTGTGTGTGTGTGTGTGTGTGTGTGTGTGTGTGTGTGTGTGTGTGTGTGTGTGTGTGTGTGTGTGTGTGTGTGTGTGTGTGTGTGTGTGTGTGTGTGTGTGTGTGTGTGTGTGTGTGTGTGTGTGTGTGTGTGTGTGTGTGTGTGTGTGTGTGTGTGTGTGTGTGTGTGTGTGTGTGTGTGTGTGTGTGTGTGTGTGTGTGTGTGTGTGTGTGTGTGTGTGTGTGTGTGTGTGTGTGTGTGTGTGTGTGTGTGTGTGTGTGTGTGTGTGTGTGTGTGTGTGTGTGTGTGTGTGTGTGTGTGTGTGTGTGTGTGTGTGTGTGTGTGTGTGTGTGTGTGTGTGTGTGTGTGTGTGTGTGTGTGTGTGTGTGTGTGTGTGTGTGTGTGTGTGTGTGTGTGTGTGTGTGTGTGTGTGTGTGTGTGTGTGTGTGTGTGTGTGTGTGTGTGTGTGTGTGTGTGTGTGCTTGGTAAAATATGCGAAACTTATCAACGGCGTCTTGTTTAACACCTATTCATCTATCAGCTTTATCCATACATTCAGCCAATAACAGCCATTTTCAACAAAAGCTATACAAACAACAACCCTATTTTACATTAACTACTCGCCGCCATGTGTTGTCGCAGCTTCGCTTTCCCTCTTTGAATTATTTCATATGCTGGACCAACAACACCTGTAAATCTAATTTATCCCTATACGGTGAGTACCAGAGCGGGTTCCAGACACATGCTGAATTCTGCCGCAGAGCCCGGATGTCCGTACGGTCCTGGCTTCATCGACCAGTGCAACAACGACTGCCGCTGCGTGGACGGCAGGTTCTACGGCTGCACGAGGAAGTCCTGCAAGCCCGGGGAGCAGGCGGAGGTGCCGATGACGTGCAGCAGCTCAGACAACCTGCCATCAAGGGACGGTCAGCACGTGTTCTGCAATGAAGGCATCGTCAAACTGCAGAAGAAAGGTATGCATTGGGGATGTTTCGGGAAATGGAGATGGCTGTAAATAGATAATATTAGTGTAAATCTTCGCGAATGAGCTACGGCTAGAGCCTTCATGGAATGGGAATCCCATGGAAATCCATATGGAAATGGGAACGGGGTGGAAATGGGTGGGAATGGGGCAATTTGTTGGAAATGTAACGGGTTGGAACGGGTTTGGGACAGACCATATAATTGTTTAGCACCACAAAAAGTGGAATATGCTGAAACAGGTGGGAATGGGAGCCCCATCAATTATGAATTCGAATTGGAAAGGGTTTGGGTATGGCTGAATGGCCTGGAATGGGATGGGGGCTGAAAATGTGTACCATGAAGGGCTGCAAGCCCTTCTCAATTCTACGACATCAAAGACAGGATTGACATTCTCATTCTCTCAGAAGCAAAGTAAAGGTACTTTTTCATTTACTAGTGTTGCTCTGGCCCTCCAATTTATTGAATTTGTGAAGCAAAATGAAGCTTGCGACTGTTTTCATCACTCAAGTCGGTTGCATTTCATAGTTTAATTTTGCTACTTAAAATTTGGAAATTTAAGAACTTACTAATAAAACTGGTCATGCCGTTGTTCATCGTCCTGTTGGAAATATCTCTTATTATTATGAGAAGATCAAGGTGCACTTCCTTGCGCTTAATATATATATATATATATATATATATATATATATATATATATATATATATATATATATATATATATATATATATATATATATATATATATATATATATATATATATATATATATATATATATATATATATATATATATATATATATATATATATATATATATATATATATATATTCGTCTTATGGCATGGCTTTCAGCCAATTCTGGTGGTCATTCTGTGAACGAAGTGAAAGGTTAAAAGGCAATGAAGGGGAGAACAACTGTCACGTGTGTTGTTAAATGCTACAATATTGGCACTGTTTCACCAATGTCCGGAAATGTAGTCATTTGTTAGCCCTGCTTTTATTTCACCGGTGAATGAAATATGTACGGTTTGGACTTCGGAATCCTTTGAGCAACCAACCAGCATTGGGACCCACGCCATTTGCATTGCAGAGGCTGGTTGCGAACACGGTCCTGGCTTCATCGACCAGTGCAACAACGACTGCCGCTGCGTGGACGGCAGGTTCTACGGCTGCACGAGGAAGTCCTGCAAGCCCGGGGAGCAGGCGGAGGTGCCGATGACGTGCAGCAGCTCAGACAACCTGCCATCAAGGGACGGTCAGCACGTGTTCTGCAATGAAGGCATCGTCAAACTGCAAAAGCCAGGTCAGTAACCACAAGACGATGCGTGATGAAGGAAAAGAAAGGCAACAGTAGCGGTGAGCCTTTTGGGTTGCCGTTATTATTTTTGGGCGCGAAGATGTCCCTCGAAGGATACCCCGTATTGCGAAATGACTGTACTTGATTAAAGCCTTTTCGGAATCAGCTTCAAGCATAATTATTTAACGCACATACCTAATTGTAAATACTGATGGCTGCAGGCAGATGCACCGATGCAGGATAAAGTTCAAGTCGGCATATTTACCTGCATTTTCAAGTATAATTGCAGTTTGAGGCATTACGTATGAGCATTTAATCCAGCTCGTTTCAATGTATGCAATAGCTATGGCAGTATCAAGTTTTAACGTTCGTGGACAGGGAAACGTTAAACAACGTGGCCCAACAGAGCGTATTTAACGACCCCACCCTCGGACCAATCAAGAGACGCAATCTCGGTGCAATTTCGCCTAGGTCGTCACCGCATTGTATCGTAACACTCCGGACCCGACTAAGTCCCCACCACTAGCCACTGAGTATTATGTGCCGCGTGGAATAATTATATTCACGGTGCCATGCGGTTACTAGCTCATCATCTTATCCTGTCTTACACGCCCGACGGGGATGACTCATCGTTTTATCAATGTACATATGTTTGGTTTTGACACCTCCTTTTCGCTGGAACGTTCGCTGAGCATCAGATCCTGATGCGGCAGATTTACTATTGTTATCTCCATAACCGGTAGTCACGGCATGACAATCATTGACGCGCTGGCGACGATCATGACCCAACAAAACTCATAGCCGCTTAGCTGTGACTTTCGCTTGACTGAAGGACACGTGCGATAAATGTATGTGAAATGACCCATAACCTTAACTAATGCATGTGTTTGATGGATTGCATGCTGCGTGGACATCCTGTGGTATCCAGTGGTGACCTGTCATTGGAAGTGTGAGTGAGTAACTCATTCCCGTTGCTGGAACTGACCTATCTGGTGATAACGGCAGCATGTACCTGGCCGACATGGCAATTGGCAATTGGCAATGTGCTTGGTCGATATGGCAATTGGCAATGTGCTTGGTCGATATGGCAATTGGCAATGTGCTTGGTCGATATGGCAATTGGCAATGTGCTTGGTCGATATGGCAATTGGCAATGTGCTTGGTCGATATGGCAATTGGCAATGTGCTTGGTCGATATGGCAATTGGCAATGTGCTTGGTCGATATGGCAATTGGCAATGTGCTTGGTCGATATGGCAATTGGCAATGTGCTTGGTCGATATGGCAATTGGCAATGTGCTTGGTCGATATGGCAATTGGCAATGTGCTTAGTCGATATGGCAATTGGCAATGTGCTTGGTCGATATGGCAATTGGCAATGTGCTTGGTCGATATGGCAATTGGCAATGTGCTTGGTCGATATGGCAATTGGCAATGTGCTTGGTCGATATGGCAATTGGCAATGTGCTTGGTCGATATGGCAATTGGCAATGTCCTTGATCGATATGGCAATTGGCAATGTGCTTGGTCGATATGGCAATTGGCAATGTGCTTGGTCGATATGGCAATGCATGCGGGCCTGGTCTAAATGTGCCGGCCTTCCCACTGCCGACAGAGGTGGGTCCGTGCCGGGCCCCGCTGGCAGAGGCCGCTGCTGGGGCCTGGGCCGCGGCCGGGCACGCTGTCCAGCCCAGATGTACGGTCAGCGCCAGCCAGCCCTGTCCCGCTGGCAGTGTGTTTGTGCGCTTCGTGGGATTCACCAAGGTGTGCGGGCCGGCACCTTCAGGTACTAACATCGACTGGCGACCACCCACAGTCTCATCCACCCACAGTCTCATCCACCCACAGTCCCATCCACCCACAGTCCTATTCACCCACAGTCTCATCCACCCACAGTCTCATCCACCCACAGTCTCACCCACCCACAGTCCCATCCACCCACAGTCTCATCCACCCACAGTCCCATCCACACACAGTCTCATCCACCCACAGTCTCATCCACCCACAGTCTCATCCACCCACAGTCTCATCCACCCACAGTCTCATCCACCCACAGTCCCATCCACACACAGTCTCATCCACCCACTGCTGTCATCCACCCACAGTCTCATCCACCCACAACACCATCCGCCCACAGTCCCATCCAACCACAGTCCCATCCACCCACAGTCCCATCCACCCACAGTCTCATCCACCCACAGTCCCATCCACACACAGTCTCATCCACCCACAGTCTCATCCACCCAGTCTCATCCACCCACAGTCTCATCCACCCACAGTCCCATCCACACACAGTCTCATCCACCCACTGCTGTCATCCACCCACAGTCTCATCCACCCACAGCACCATCCGCCCACAGTCCCATCCACCCACAGTCCCATCCACCCACAGTCCCATCCACCCACAGTCCCATCCACCCACAGTCTCATCCACCCACAGTCTCATCCACCCACATTATCATCCACCCATAGTCTCATCCACCCACATTATCATCCACCCACAGTTTCATCCACCCACAGTCTCATCCACCCACAGTCCCATCCACCCACAGTCCCATCCACCCACAGTCCCATCCAACCACAGTCCCATCCACCCACAGTCCCATCCACCCACAGTCTCATCCACCCACAGTCCCATCCACACACAGTCTCATCCACCCACAGTCTCATCCACCCAGTCTCATCCACCCACAGTCTCATCCACCCACAGTCCCATCACCCACAGTCTCATCCACCCACAGTCCCACCCACCCATAGTCTCACGCATATAAGGTTTGGGTTTTCAAATGTTTCTCACGGTGGTGGTTCTGGTTGGCATGTGCGCTGCTAGAAGTGGGTGAGTTGGTAGAGGTTGCTAGTGCAGAGATAACTGAGGCTTGGTTTAAAGGAAATAGTTCACCTTCGGAACATTTTTCAGAACACGATTTTATTATATTTTGTAATACAGTTTCTTTTTTTCTTTTCAAAAATGGTCCTACATCGCGCCAATTCAGGACAGAAGGTCGTAAATTATTAATTGTATGGTGTGCGTTATTGGTCTGCGCATTCTCCCTGGCAGTGCTGGCACTTTCAGACGGTATGGTACATCATATATGCGCCGCATTCCTTCGTCAAAAAGTCAAATATATTCGGCTGTGGAGTTTTTTTCAGCCAAGAAAAGTTGCAGATAAGGATTTCTCAACACGGGCTACAAAACTGCTATTTCAGTTCAAAACCCCATGTTGAAGGTGAACTATTTCCTTTAAGCTCCGTACAAACCAAAGCCAATAGCTTTTCTTGGAAAATCGTACAAAAAGAAGAAGATAAAACGTAGTAAGGCAAAGTTACTTAAAGCGTCACTTTACCGAAACAGGGAGTACAGAATGATATTCGTGACGAAATACCACTGCAGCAAGCATAAAATAGCCAACGCGTCACATTTGTATGGTGTAAAGGGCAAACAACTTTACAACTTTGTATTATTAACAGCTTGAATCGGGAAAGTTATTTGTAATTGCCCATTCTTTGCATTTGATAATAAGCCGTATCTAAAGATTTGAATAAGCAGTATCGAAAGACCCGAATGTTTTTCCTACGATAATCATTCAAAATATTGAACTAGTCATACAAAATGGTAAAAATGTGACTAGTGCGCAAAAACTATGCACTGGTCAATTGAAAAGTCTCCATTACAACCACATTTAGCACACAAAAAGTAACAATAATCGCATACGAAAACAGACCAAAAGTACTAGAGTAATTTTTGTTGGAAACTATTGTTTTAGTTTCAGCAATACCTCCGCAGACACATTGGACTAGTTGCAGGTTACCTACCCCACTGTTTTGATGTATTTGATGAAAAGCAAATGGGAAACAAATATTTTCGAGAGTGTTACTTTTCTATAAATTCCTCCGAATTGTCAGTATTTAAAATTATTAAGTATATTTATGTAATTTAGAATTCTGCACATTGTCTATGTTCGTATTTACAATTGGATAAATCAATGCGATTCATTAATATATTGATAGTTCTATAGTACACCACGATCCCGCGAACATTGTACTGTACACCCCTACTTAGTGACGTCGCTTTCCAGATTAGAAGATTATGGCATGTATCGGAATCAACTTGTATGGGTTATGGGCACATATCACAACCATTCTGTGGAATTTTGACACGATTCTGATTTGCAAGACTAAGAGTTTACATGAGTCATGACTCGAAAAGCTATTATTGCCTGAGTGTTTTATGAATTAGTATTTAGAGGAAATAGTTGACTGCCATTTCTGTTTTCAGCAATGGCTATTTTTGTCCGCTTTTATATGATTTTCTTATATGATTTTCTTATATGATTTTCTTATATCATTTTCTTCTCACCTAACATCTTTTTTTGCTATTCCTTTTTTGCTACTATTCGTTTTCATTTTCTTAGAAGTGAGTGCCACGGTTTTGCATTTTTATGTTCTCACTTCTCTGGTGCCAATATATGACATTGTGAGTCGTTGGAATACAGGGTAATTTGCCCATAGGTGCCAGCGTACAAACAATAAGCAAAATAGGAAACGTTTTGAAATGTCAAAACCGAACTATTTACCTATATTTATGTATGTGCTTGTGTGAAAATGCATCTGAAAATCTCTTAGTTATTACCTTCAAGTGGCACGCAAGTAACCACTTGAGGTGGTTCAACCTTCAACAAGTAAGGACTGCATCCGCAACATCGTCATGCCAAATGTTCTGCCTAGGAAAACATTTACGCCAGCTGCGTCTCAAAAAGGTCATCACTAGACGCTGCACTCTGCGCTAATAACGGTCTATCGATTCAACGAATTAAATTATACGTATTCAACGTATTTCGCTTAAAACCTTCATATATAAACATTATAAAAGCGCGAACAATGTCTAACCGATGCCTGCTTTGCTCTTCAGTATGCCCTCATGGTAAGGAATTCATCGACGAATGTGGCAGCGACTGTCGCTGCCTGAGGGACGGCTATGCCTGCACTAGGAAGGCCTGTACACAGGGACAAACTTCGATGAAGCCGATGACGTGTGACGGAACGAAAGGACTGCCGGAAAGAAAGGGCAGACGCGTCTTCTGCCACGAGAAAATCGTTAAAGTGCAGGACGAAGGTGAGTTGATGCTCGTGAGGATCGTCGAAGTATAAAGGGGAGTTGTGCCATCTTCATCTCTTTTCTTCTTTCCTTGAAAATGTTCAAGTTACCTTAACCCTCAATATAACAACTAAGACATCAGCTAGATGATTTGCCAGCAAATCAGAGATATAGTAATTTCTAAAGACAATATGTGCCATATTTCGGCGTTGCTCCTGCTGCGTTGCTACTGATTATCAATAACATGTTTAAATGTTTGGCCTTGTTTACAGATGCAGCCTGTCTTCCGGGTGCCGTCTTCCCTGATGGGTGTAACCAGTGCGTTTGCACTGACGGTGGCAAGAGCGGCTGCACACTGAAAGGCTGCCTCGGGGTGGAATCAGGTATGACACGGCTAGAATGACACGTAAAGCTGCCACTTGTAAACCCATAGGCGCACAAGATTGTGGTCTTGTCGGCTGGGTACTGGGAAAATGCATCCTGGAGTTATGTGGGTTTTTGGTGGGCTTTACAATATAAACGAAAATGGAAAACTAGAATAAGATGCGCAAAGTTGTAAGCTCAAACAGAGCTTTTCATTAGAACACACACCACCTTGAAGTCTGAACTCACACTTAATATCTCACAACGATAGCGACGGAGTGACGTATCCGACAATTATTTACTCTCTTACGGTGCCGTAGTATCTGCAATATACTCACTATCTAACTGTTGTTCTTTTGCCGCAGAATCCACGGTTACATGCGAGGATGGTTATCCGGAGTGCCCGCAAGACTGCGGCCAGGCTTATAACCCGGTCCGGGACTGCTACGACTGTCCGTGCGGCGTAGGAAAGCCCGGCGACGTCACTACTTATCTGAGCGACCCGTGTCCACCGGGCACCGTCTGGTCAGATTCAGGAGCGTTCTTCAAGAGCTGCAGACCTTCCGACAGTGAGTTCTGACCGGCCGACAGTGAGTTCTGACCGTCCGACAGTGAGTTCTGGCCGTCCGACAGTGAGTTCTGACCGTCCGACAGTGAGTTCTGATCGTCCTGCAATCAGGTATGGTCCTTTGACAGTGAGTTCTGATCGTATGCCAGTGAGTTCTGATCGTATGGCAGTGAGTTCTGATCATATGCCAGTGAGTTCTGATCGTATGACAGTGAGTTCTGATCATATGCCAGTGAGTTCTGATCGTATGACAGTGAGTTCTGATCGTATGACAGTGAGTTCTGATCGTATGACAGTGAGTTCTGATCATATGCCAGTGAGTTCTGATCACATGGCAGTGAGTTCCGATCGTATGACAGTGAGTTATGAACGTATTGCAGTGAGTTCTGATCGTATGACAGTGAGTTATGATCGTATGACAGTGAGTTCTGACCGTCCTACAGTGAGTTATGAACGTATGGCAGTGAGCTCTGATCGTATGACAGTGAGTTATGATCGTATGACAGTGAGTTCTGATCGTATGACAGTGAGTTCTGACCGTCCTACTGTGAGTTCTGGTCGTATGTCAGTGAGTTCTGATCGTATGGCAGTGAGTTCTGATCGTATGGCAGTGAGTTCTGATCGTATGACAGTGAGTTCTGACCATCCTACTGTGAGTTCTGGTCGTATGTCAGTGAGTTCTGGTCGTATGACAGTGAGTTCTGATCGTATGGCAGTGAGTTCTGATCGTATGGCAGTGAGTTCTGATCGTATGACAGTGAGTTCTGATCGTATGTCAGTGAGTTCTGATCGTATGACAGTGAGTTCTGATCGTATGGCAGTGAGTTCTGATCGTATGACAGTGAGTTATGATCGTATGACAGTGAGGTCTGATCGTATGACAGTGAGTTATGACCGTCCTACTGTGAGTTCTGGTCGTATGTCAGTGAGTTCTGATCGTATGGCAGTGAGTTATGATCGTATGGCAGTGAGTTCTGATCGTATGACAGTGAGTTCTGACCGTCCTACTGTGAGTTCTGGTCGTATGTCAGTGAGTTCTGGTCGTATGACAGTGAGTTCTGATCGTATGGCAGTGAGTTCTGATCGTATGACAGTGAGTTCTGATCGTATGGCAGTGAGTTCTGATCGTATGGCAGTGAGTTCTGACCGTCCTACAGTGAGTTCTGGTCTGGTCGTATGACAGTGAGTTCTGATCGTCCGACGGTGGATTTTTTCCAACTCGCCAGCCTCACCAGAGGCCGCTGTGAGAGCGGGCAGTTACCTATTTATCTTGGCATAACCACATTAAGTGGCAAATCCGGTGTATTTGTGAGGATGATATCCTTATGCTCATGCATGCCTCGTGATAAGTAATTTGTCCTTTAATTAAGCTACGGAAAAGGTGCCTTAAGCTACTGAAAAACTCCAATTTGGAGCATCCATATTATATACTGATATGTACGCACTGATATTCATATTTCGACATAATGATAAAGAACACGTGCAAATATGTTGCCAGCGATAACTTGCCTGACTGCGCAGATGTCAGTCTCTGAACTGGCGATACTGCAGGACGCAGAACTTGTGTCGAATATTCCACACATGATGGCCCTCTTCCCATGCAGAATGTGCCCACGGCCTGGCGTTCATCGACGAATGCGGTAACGACTGCCGATGCATGGCCGACGGCTACGCCTGTACCCTGAAGGGCTGCCAGCCGGGGCAGACCAGCAAGAAGCCGAAGTCGTGCGAAGGAAGTGGCCAACTGCCCGACAGGAAGGGAAAACGCGTCTTCTGCCTCGAGGGCATCGTCAAAATTCAGGATGCAGGTGAATTGATGCTCGATACAGGCTATCACTTACAATTAGCAACCTGTAACACAACTAGTAACAATGCAAATATGTGATTATACGAATGATATTACGTGCAATATTCGTGATCACAGTCAACGTTAGGACAATCCCCATTAGTAAACCACTAATAACTGCGCAAAAGTATTTCATTCCCTGAGGATCATTTACAATGGTTAAAAACAATATCCCGTTATCGTTGAGGAACCTACCCCCATGCCAATATCACAAAAAAATTATTTCGATTATTGTTGTAATAGGTATAGTCGACTTAAATGCGTCAGCTTAAAGACGTCACATTTACTAACCATAGCCTATTTTATGTCGAGCTCGGCCAAACTTAAACAAAGCGTAAAAAACTGAATAGGCAATGACAAGTTCATCACGTTTTGACACGTGTATTTTAGCGACCTTTTCATGTTTTCATGTTTGCCTTTGTGACCATGTTTTGCCTTTGTGACCTTTGTGACCTTGTTTTGCCTTTGTGACCTTTGTAACCATGTTTTGCCTTTGTGACCTTTGTGACCATGTTTTGCCTTTGTGACCTTTGTGACCTTGTTTTGCCTTTGTGACCTTTGTGACCTTGTTTTGCCTGTGACCTTTGTGACCTTGTTTTGCCTTTGTGACCTTTGTGACCATGTTTTACCTTTGTGACCTTTGTGACCTTGTTTTGCCTTTGTGACCTTTGTGACCTTGTTTTGCCTTTGTGACCTTTGTGACCATGTTTTACCTTTGTGACCTTTGTGACCTTGTTTTGCCTTTGTGACCTTTGTGACCTTGTTTTGCCTTTGTGACCTTTGTAACCTTGTTTTGCCTTTACAGACGACATCTGCATTCCCGGCGCTGTTTTCAAAGACGACTGCAACAGCTGTTTCTGCGCGGAAAATAACAATGCAGGCTGTACTTCCAAAGTCTGCACCCCAAAAGAGTCAGGTGTGGTGAGAGCCTGCCACTTCGTAACAGGAGAACAGTGACTGTTGACTGATGTCTGTGCTAGGACTGTTGTATAACTGTTGAACTGTTGAATAACTGTTGAATAACTGTTGAATAACTGTTGAATAACTGTTGAATAACTGTTGAATAACTGTTGAATAACTGTTGAATAACTGTTGAATAACTGTTGAATAACTGTTGAATAACTGTTGAATAACTGTTGAATAACTGTTGAATAACTGTTGAATAACTGTTGAATAACTGTTGAATAACTGTTAAATAACTGTTGAATGGCTGCTGAATGCTAGTGATTGTGTTAGGATTTTGGTCAACCTAACAGAGAACATGTCATCAGCGGTCGCAGATAAATGTTAACAGCTCAACAACGTAGTATTTTCTCGCTTTGGGGATGCGTATTATTTTTCGCAGGCATTCGTGTGCGTGTGCGTGTGCGTGTGCGTGTGCGTGTGCGTGTGCGTGTGCGTGTGCGTGCGCGTGCGCGTGCGCGTGCGCGTTCGTGTGTGTGTGTGCGCGCGCGTGTGTCTCAGCAGTAACACGGCTGTTATGGAAGGAAGTAGTGATGTATGTGCCTCACCAGTGATAGCATGGCTGTTATTAAAGGAAGTGGTGTCATATGTATCTCACCCGTCATAACACAGCTGGTATTAGAGAACGTGGTATCCTAGTATCCGATCAGTCATAACATATAACATGGCTATTATCTCCGGCTGAGGACCCAATATTTTTGGTGGAGGGCCATAAATCTGCCATAAATCTCATTATGCAGAATGTTTTTTTGTTTTTTAGCAGAATGGTAACGTTATCTTGTGTATGTATTTTACTCTCTTACTCCCACTCTTTCCTCTTAACCCCTCTTTATCTGCATATCTCCCTAGACTTAATACATTTCCTATTAATTTCATGAGTCTCTTACTTTTTTTCTCTTTTTTTATCGCATAATCGATATCACTGCTTTATGCGACTAACGTAATTGTTTTTTACTAAATGAAACACGACTTACATATTCAAATCAAGCGCAGATAATACGTAACAAAATATACGTAACATTTTACGTCAGGATTGTACCGACACCGTGTTTAATGAGCACCAATTTCATGAGAGAAAAAATACACCAGTTTGTCTGTTGTAACTCCATTATGTAAGTGCATTTGGCGTTATTGCTCATCAGCCAAGTGCTGAATGCAAGTACATCAAAGGGATAGTCGGTGCAATAAACAATTA
Source organism: Chirona hameri (assembly GCA_036785665.1). Taxonomy (NCBI): domain Eukaryota; kingdom Metazoa; phylum Arthropoda; class Thecostraca; order Balanomorpha; family Balanidae; genus Chirona; species Chirona hameri. The sequence continues at coordinate 5,793 of JAXIVJ010007919.1, read as the reverse complement.
TTTTGCTTATTATGCTGTTTAGAAACGGTTCTGGTGCGATACATTATCAGCAGGTAACATAAAGCAGGTAAAGCAGGTTATTAGCAGGTAACATGAATTTGTGTTTGCCCGAATACATTGATACCGTATTTGGATGCGACCATAACTACCATGAACGCCCCCCCCCCCCACAAAAAAAAAATGAGAGCGTCTACCGTTTACAGTAACATGTACCATGGAAATTGTAATATTGTTTTACATTAGGGATGCAAATTTCAGGACCACGGAGCTGGCGGCGGACCCAAATTCAGGCCCGGCGGACCTGAAGCTGTGTCTGACCTCAGGCTTGACGGTCTCATTCCGGGCTCAGCACAAGTTCGGGGGTTAAAATATTGTTTAATGTATAATGAAGTAGACATTCAGATTGCTGGCTGCCGGGCCTGGCGGGTGCTGCTACATGTGGCCAGGCCTGATGCCGGTGCCAACTCATGTATGAGCGATGGCGGTGGCGGTGCCGGTTCCTGTTTTGGAGACATTTTTGCATCTATATTTTACATACCAACGCCATTTTGTTTCAGGAGCATGTGACCATGGTCCCTCCTTCATCGATGAGTGTGACAATGACTGCGAGTGCATGAACAATAAGGTATACGGCTGCACGAGGAAATCGTGCAAACCTGGTGAAACCACCCAACAACCGAAGACTTGCAAGGGTGCCGCTGACTTGCCCGAACGCTCTGGCAGGCGCGTCATGTGTCATGAAGGCATCGTTAAGACACAAGACAAAGGTAAATTTGTTGAAGTAAATTTAGTGAAATTAAATGTAGCATGCAATTATTTGTTTAGGCTGTCTTGAAGGGAAATAATGACCTTTTGATTTTGTTAGCAACAATATATTTGGCTACTGTTATGGTATTAAAATGGTGTGATCTAAATTTAATAATCAAATAAAATTATTCCTTAATTCAAAGTTGGAAGTTTGGGAAATTCATGATCAGTATTTTCCCTCCACTATTGGAAAGCGACACATCTGGCACTTTTGTATCAATCTGTTCAATGTTGTTGAATAGGCACTTCTAAGCAAATCGCCATATATACATATATATATATATATATATATATATATATATATATATATATATATATATATATATATATATATATATCGAAAACTTCCTGCACCTTCCTAAAATATTTGGTATCATAAACTTACAATGTATCTTTTTTGTTCTTCTACATAGTAGGTATATGCTACTTATTCGTTATTTCTGTATATTTTTACGCAATGTGTCCTGTTATTTTCTTCCTGGATGCACACACACGTGCGACTGTTTTTTAAATGTTTATCAACTAGCGAATGTTGTATAACGGTACTCTTTTATGTCCGATTTGTATCGTTTGTGAGCGGAATCCAACATAGTGCACAGATCAATGACAAAGCGGGTTCACAAAGCTACTGATATTGTACTATGGCCACAAACTGTATACCATTTCTTGACTGTTGCATCCACTATTAACTTGTATACTATATTGTATGTATCATCTTTATGCTTCTCTTTGCTGTTTCAGACGAGCAGTGCCTGGCTGGCTCCGTTTTTAAGAACGAGTGCAACACATGCACCTGTAGCGGTGGCTGCACCTTGAAGGCTTGTCTGACCAGGTACATAGGGCCTATAGGGCATGCTTCAAATGCTGGAATGCTGGACATAGCTTAAAATGTCCGCAGCACTGTACCAGCTAATTTTCAATCTGTTCCCTTGACGGAGACGGTTTATGTTTTGCCGAGATACATGCTATAAATGCTAACTTGTAAGTCAGATCAAGCATGCCATATTAAGAGAGGCAACTCCGAAGACGTTTGTGCACACATGTCTACTATGGCGCGCCGGGTCATTCCATTCCTCTGGTTGAGCCATTCTATTCACTAATGGTGTATTATTCCGCCTATTCCAGTGGCAATGGACTCGTTTGACCGGCTAGCGGGCCCCACTTGCCGCGGGCGATTGCAGCGCCTGAGAGAAGATGACGCTGAAGCTCTCCTGTGCTACCGCCGCGTGACACACGCTGAAGCTTCTCACCGCGTCTAGCGTAGCTGGTTCGACAATCGTACCTTTAGCGATGTAGTGCCGCGTCTGTTATCCTTTTAACATGTGTTTCTTGTCTTCAAACTTGCGATTACTAATCATGGTCTACCCTAAAAGTTGTGTTCGTCCACCGGTTGCATTTGTAATGATGATATGAAGGTTGTGTCTTCTCATCAGGTGAACATTCCACGCAAGTCTTCTTTTAGTTGCACTACAGAATTCGCATCACGTCGATTGTCATATGCATTATCACTGCTTTCGTAAGGCATTTGAATGACGCCACATTTCGACGTACTGTTTCCATGACGGTGTCTGATGATGTGTGAATGGCATTAATGTTACCCATATTTGGCAATAAATCCTCTTAATCACACCTGTATATGTTTCCAAAAATGGAATGTGTCAAGTGTATTAACCCTCGCCCTACGGGAGCTTTTTCACCTTCGCCCTACGGGGGGTCCTAAAAAGACCCCGCTGTTAACTTCCAAACCAAGCAAGATAGAGCAACGCGGTAGGAACCAACATGTTGCCTGTCATGTTTGGAATCTAACGGTATGCAATTTTTAGGTTTTGGGTCAACGAGTGACCTTCCAGGTCAAGTGAATGACCTCGATCGATCACGTCCAGAACAGCGATTTTGCTCTGTCAGAAAACCTCAAAATTAGAAATGGATAAATGTTAACAAAAAGGCATGTTCCTAGACCAGTTTTGCCTCAGAAATGCAAAAAAAGGTAATTATTCATTCGTATCTGGTAAAAAAAAAGTAAAAAAAGTGATTAAAAAAATGACGTCATGAGTTTCTTAAACTTAGGGAGCCATCACTCAGTCAAAAATAGAGATATTTCTTTGAAATTTGGTTTGAATATTATCAATACTGAGTTCTCTCACATATATTCCGGTTTAACATCTTTGATTTTTTATTTATTTTGTGGTGATTTAAAAAAAACGTTTTTGTTCATTTTAGAGGGTCAGAACCCAAAATTTCGAAAATCCGAGATAGCCATTTTAAAGAAAATTACTTTTTATATTTTTGCGGAATTACGTTTTCAATTTTCTTCAAAATTCTGTTTTCTACGATTTTTCAAACATTTATCGTTTTTCCAACAACATGACGTCATCAAAACGTCATTATTTCCCAAATTTCTAAGCCAAATTCAACAAAAAAAAATTACAACATACGTATAATTATTGTAAACTCAGCTGCTGCAAATTCCAGCAAGATGCGCCGCATATGTAAAATGTTATGCAAGAAAAACCTCGGGGGGGGGGGACCCCCGTAGGGCGAGGGTTAATCACAAGCACCAATGGACCAATGCAAATCTACTACAGTAGGGTAGACCGGGGAGGAGAGGCCGACACCATACACATTTTTATTCATAAGTCATAACTAGTTGTTTGGTGGAGTTTAATGACGCCCATGATTTCATTCGACAGCAACACAAAATCAGGCTTTCATACACTACCAGTCAATTGTCTACCTATTTTGTTGCACCGCTCAGAGCCGCGAAGAACGAAGGACACAAAATGAAGCGCTGGAAATGGAGGGGAAATGCTGGGCCCTCGGAATAAAACGCCTTTCTACATTCAAAATGTTAAAAACTACGGAATGCCTTCAGACTTGTCAATGATTAAATGTGAATCGACTACTTTTGATTGAATCATTCTTATTTCAAATGAATGACTCATGAATCGATTCACCTCATGCGTAAACCTGTTGTGAGTCACTGATTGAATCATTCATACAGAGAAAATAAGCTGATTGAATCATTCATTGCTCAAAGAATCATTCTTTTTTGGTCGAACAGCATAAACTGTCCACAAAATATGCCAGCGGCCCAGCATTAATAATGTGCCCTGTGGACAAATCAGGCACTTAATGGCCAATTATATGAGCTCTGTGTCCTGAGCTGTAGCCTGTAATTCATCTATGCGTAAAGAAAGCGAGGCTTTGTGTCCAACTCCAGTGGGCACAAAGCCACTGTTCAATCAGCCCTAACTAGGTGAATATCTTGGAACTGGTAGGATTAGGGGTAGGCACCTAAATACTTAGAAAAGGTAACTAACCCATACTTCGGTTCATTAACCACAGAGTACACGCACACCTTTTTCACACGAAAAATTATCAAAAGGTTTCCTAATTTCTAATTTCTAGGCTATACCATATCAAAAACTAAATCATAAACACACATTTGCATGACCTCCACATGTCCCAAGTATCACTGTCGCATCGGCGCCGCTTTATTCCACATCATGCTTTATCAAAAATAATACCTAATGCAAAATCAAAATAAATGTTCTATTCGCTTAAAAAAGTGAAACGTAAAGTCATTAATGCTTTTGGAACTTGGAATTTGCAATTATAATAAATATTATAAATATCATTTTATAATCAAAATAAACAACACGCGTGTCCAATTGGCTCACATTCACATTCACATTCGGAAATACATTCGCGGACTATTTGGATTGGCTTCAAAATTGGTACAAAGATAGATCACGACCTAGTGATCATTCTGGTAAAATCTTAGAGTCGCACATTCAAAATCAAAGGATTTAGAGCAGGTCATATGTTTAAGGTCAAACAGCAGACTATTCTGATGTGCATGCAAATTGGTACACAGGTAGAGCATGACCTCCCTATCACGCTCATAAAATCTTAGAGTCGCACATTCAAAATCAAAAGAGTTAGACAAAGGAGTCGACACTTCCCTTTAATGTTGAGTGATTGAATCAAGATTGAATCATTCATTATGATAATGTTGGGTGATTGAATCATGATTGAATCATTCATTATGGTAATGTTGAGTGATTGAATCATGATTGAATCATTCATTATGGTCCGTGAATCACTGTGAATCGATTCATGACAAATATGAATCATTGACAAGTCTGAATGCCTTTGCCAAAACCGTTATCTAGCTAAAAAAAAACAATGTTGAGTTCGAACGACGCGAATATGCTGTCTCACTCGTTTGTAACAGTTCTCTGGTTGCAGCAATTGGCAGTAATTAATTTTCTCATAGTTGTTCGTTTGTTTAAAAGACAGCTATTGAAATGGCCTTACTGACGCACTGCTTTATGCTTCTAAACTCAGACTGTAAATAAATGACTTGAGCCAAAACTGTATTGGATCAATCGATGGAGGAAACAAGAAGAAAGAAAAAACACGACAGCGATGGGGACATTGTGTGACGCATTTCCAGCCTGAGCGTCTCGTATCGCCTTAAGGGCATCCTGTTGTAAATGGCACGATGCAAGCAAACACAGTGCGCCGTTAATGAAAATACCTCTGACTCTACTAAGGAAACTTACGTCGAACTAATCGGGTGGAATAAAGGGCAATTTACATAGTTATTACTTTGTGCAACGCCTTAAAATCTTTTTAGTGGAGGATGTGAGTTGCATAGGTGTGAACAGATAGGTTGATGGGGGGTAGGAGTGTGTCGTAGTGTACGTGTGTGTGTGTGTAGTACGTAAGTAGTGTAGTGTAGTCGTAGTGTAGTGTGTGTAGTGAGTCGTGTGTAGTACGTGTGTGTGTCGTAGTAAGTGGTGTGAGGCAGTTGTCGTGTAGTGTGTGTGTGTGTCGTGTCGTCGTGTGCTGTCGTGTAGTCGTGAGTGTGAGTGTCGTGTGTGTGTGTCGTGTGTGTAGTGTGTGTGTGTAGTGATGTGTGAGTGTGAGTCGTCGTAGTGTAGTGAAGTGCTGTCGAGTGTCTGTGTACGTCGTGTAGTG
>JAXIVJ010007918.1:15000-58096 GCA_036785665.1 Chirona hameri | reverse complement strand
TTCTGTCTCTGTCTCTGTCTCTGTCTCTGTCTCTGTCTCTGTCTCTGTCTCTGTCTCTGTCTCTGTCTCTGTCTCTGTCTCTGTCTCTGTCTCTGTCTCTCTGTCTCTGTCTCTGTCTCTGTCTCTGTCTCTGTCTCTGTCCTCTGTCTCTGTCTCTGTCTCTGTCTCTGTCTCTGTCTCTGTCTCTGTCTCTGTCTCTGTCTCTGTCTCTCTGTCTCTGTCTCTGTCTCTGTCTCTGTCTCTGTCTCTGTCTCATGTCTCTGTCTCTGTCTCTGTCTCTGTCTCTGTCTCTGTCTCTGTCTCTGTCTCTGTCTCTGTCTCTGTCTCTGTCTCTGTCTCTGTCTCTGTCTCTGTCTCTGTCTCTGTCTCTGTCTCTGTCTCTGTCTCTGTCTCTGTCTCTGTCTCTGTCTCTGTCTCTGTCTCTGTCTCTGTCTCTGTCTCTGTCTCTGTCTCTGTCTCTGTCTCTGTCTCTGCTCTGTCTCTGTCTCTGTCTCTGTCTCTGTCTCTGTCTCTGTCTCTGTCTCTGTCTCTGTCTCTGTCTCTGTCTCTGTCTCTGTCTCTGTCTCGTCTCTGTCTCTGTCTCTGTCTCTGTCTCTGTCTCTGTCTCTGTCTCTGTCTCTGTCTCTGTCTCTGTCTCTGTCTCTGTCTCTGTCTCTGTCTCTGTCTCTGTCTCTGTCTCTGTCTCTGTCTCTGTCTCTGTCTCTGTCTCTGTCTCTGTCTCTGTCTCTGTCTCTGTCTCTGTCTGTCTCTGTCTCTGTCTCTGTCTCTGTCTCTGTCTCTGTCTCTGTCTCTGTCTCTGTCTCTGTCTCTGTCTCTGTCTCTGTCTCTGTCTCTGTCTCTGTCTCTGTCTCTGTCTCTGTCTCGTCTCTGTCTCTGTCTCTGTCTCTGTCTCTGTCTCTGTCTCTGTCTCTGCTCTGTCTCTGTCTCTGTCTCTGTCTCTGTCTCTGTCTCTGTCTCTGTCTCTGTCTCTGTCTCTGTCTCTGTCTCTGTCTCTGTCTCTGTCTCTGTCTCTGTCTCTGTCTCTGTCTCTGTCTCTGTCTCTGTCTCTGTCTCTGTCTCTGTCCTGTCTCTGTCTCTGTCTCTGTCTCTGTCTCTGTCTCTGTCTCTGTCTCTGTCTCTGTCTCTGTCTCTGTCTCTGTCTCTGTCTCTGTCTCTGTCTCTGTCTCTGTCTCTGTCTCTGTCTCTGTCTCTGTCTCTGTCTCTTGTCTCTGTCTCTGTCTCTGTCTCTGCCTGTCTCTGTCTCTGTCTCTGTCTCTGTCTCTGTCTCTGTCTCTGTCTCTGTCTCTGTCTCTGTCTCTGTCTCTGTCTCTGTCTCTGTCTCTGTCTCTGTCTCTGTCTCTGCTCTCTCTCTCTCTCTCATCTCTCTCTCTCTCTCTCTCTCTCTCTCTCTCTCTCTCTCTCTCTCTCTCTCTCTCTCTCTCTCTCTCTCTCTTCTCTCTCTCTCTCTCTCTCTCTCTCAGGGCAGCGTTTCTGCCGGACCCCAGTGACGGCAGTCTGTATATGTTGGGTGGTCCTGGCCGCGTGTTGTCGTCATGGTAGGAAGTTAACCCTGTGTCCCCGTGCCCGTCTCTCTCTCTCAGGGCAGCGTTTCTGCCGGACCCCAGTGACGGCAGTCTGTATATGCTGGGTGGTCCTGGCCGCGTGTTGTCGTCATGGTAGGAAGTTAACCCTGTGCCCCCGTGCCCGTCTCTCTCTCTCAGGGCGGCGTTTCTGCCGGACCCCAGTGACGGCAGTCTGTATATGTTGGGTGGTCCTGGCCGCGTGTTGTCGTCATGGTAGGAAGTTAACCCTGTGTCCCCGTGCGCCCGTCTCTCTCTCAGGGCAGCGTTTCTGCCGGACCCCAGTGACGGCAGTCTGTATATGTTGGGTGGTCCTGGCCGCGTGTTGTCGTCATGGTAGGAAGTTAACCCTGTGTCCCCGTGCGCCCCGTCTCTCTCTCAGGGCGGCGTTTCTGCCGGACCCCAGTGACGGCAGTCTGTATATGCTGGGTGGTCCTGGCCGCGACACGCTCCGTAAGCTGCCCTTCACCGTGCCGGAGCTCGTGTCAGCCGCACCCTGTCGCAGCTCCGACGGCCTCCTCTACACAGGCAAAAAGGTCAGTGGTGGCGGGTCAAGTGGGGAGGGGCTTGCGCTCTGCATAGGGGGAAAAGGTGGGTGTTTAGGATGACAGGTGGGAAGGGGTCCTTCTACACAGCGGAATCTGGTGATCCATCCCCTGTCCCTGATTTAGGGGACAGGCGTAAGGGGGATTCTGCTACACGGGGAAAATGGTGAGTGGTTCTGGGCAGTGTCCTAGCAATGGGAATTTTGGTGGAAAACGACACCCTATGGATACCATTTTTCGCTCTTTTCCCCGAGTTTTACTGTGAAATTTACACTCATTATTTGTAAATGTATTGGACCATTGGAACCTTGGAACTGATTTATGGATGTAATGATAGGAGCACAAATCCGGTAAGATTTGGCATAGGTAATAACTAATTCTGGTGAGCGGGAAATTGGGTACTGATAAAGCCTAATACATACTTTTTGTTTGAATTTTCCACTCTTTATCCTGATTTTTGTCAGAATTTTCCATTCCACTCTGCACCCCAGCTACAAATCAATGATAGGTCCCTGGTTCTGAGGGTAGGTTTCAATCATAGGACCCTGGTTCTGAGGGTAGGTTTCAATCATAGGACCCTGGTCCTGAGGGTAGGGGTAAGAGGGAGGGAGAGGGGCTGGACTTGAGTGGTGTTGGGCGCAGAGTAGCGACTATTTACCACGGATTACCTAAATCCATGGTTTTACTGACGGTTGAGTCAGGTACTGTTGAGGACAGTGGAGATGTGTTCCTGAAGAAAGAAAAAAACGTGATGGTTTGCCATTGGAGCAGTGATTAATGTTTAGGTTTCAAACATTTCTGCTGTCGGCAGAACGGTGTGTATCAATGTTTGATATATTAAATATGTGTACTTGAACTTGATGATGATGATTGGGGTTTTTTGGGCGCACCGACTACTTATGGTCACTTGGCGCCCATCACGAAGTTCATCTTAGCACTATGGTGTATATACTATAGGTATTCCGATGGCTGAGATGAAGGCAAACAATCGATCTGTCTGAATAGCTGCTGAATCGTCCCCTAAAAGCTGACACAAAGTTAGTGGAGAAGAAGTCTGGACGAAGAAGCGCGATCGTTCAGCAGCGTGGAGCGGACATACAACCAGCATATGTTTCACGGAGAGTATCGACCCACAGCGAGGACAGATTGGCCTGCTGTCATTACACACTAGATAGCCGTGAGGTGCATGGGTGTGACCGATGCGTAGCCGACATAAAATAACTTCCTCCCTCCGAACTTTGCGGGAACTGGAGTGCCAGACGCCCAGCCTGGGCTTTATTTCCCGTAGCTTATTTCTGCCTGCTCCATCCTACACTTTTGCCATTTGTCTTGTAGAGATGCAGTGATGGCCGGAAAGAAATATCTCGCTGGAAGGGGCAGACGTCGCGTGCGCCGCACCTGAGCAGCACGCTTTGTAGCAGCGTCCGCCAGCTCATTCCCATGTATTCCCACGTGACTGGGGATCCAAAAAGAGTGACCTGTTTACTTGCCAGATGTAATTCGGTGATACGCCTTAAAATATCCTGTACAATGTTCTGAGTGGGATAAAAGGTTCTGAGTGCCAAAAGGCTGCTCAGAGAGTCCGTTAATATAAGGTGTAAAGAGCCATTACCTAATTCAATAAAACAGAGCGCTTTCACCAGGCCTATAAGCTCGGATGTAAACACGGACGCTTGTTTTGGAAAAGTGAAAGATTTTGTATCGTCACCACTCACAAAAGCACAGCCTACTCCTTGGCCTGTCTTAGAACCGTCTGTATAGGTGCGAATATGACCCTCGTATGACGCGATGTGTTCCATCGCCATCGCTCGAAACACCTCACTCGGTAAGTCGTTTTTCTTACTCTGCGAAAGTGAGATATCGATCGTGGGAGTTCTCAATTGTCACGGTGGGGTCTGCAACTGCTCAACACGCATGATAGCAGCTGTACAGCTGTACATCATTGTCAGAAAATAACTATTTCACTCTCAGACAGAAAGCACTCGACCGCCCTCTGGATCCATGGCTGGAAACTGAAAGGGCCTCACGGGAAAATACAGACTCATATGCAGGGTGCGTAGTAAATTGTCCGAAGTTTTGCAGCGTACCGCATACCAAGTCGCGGTCTTCGTAAAGATAGAGGAGACTCATGTACCTCTGCAAGCAGGCTGTCTATTGGCGACGTGCGAAAGGCCCCGGTAGCAATACGAATCGCTGCATGATGGATGGTGTCGAGGGCCTTTTTGCGAGTTTCGCTGGCACTAGCATAAATAAAGCATGCGTAATCTAGCTTGGACCGAATAAGCGTGCGGTATTATAACAACAGCGTGCTTCTGCCTACCCCGTACGATGTACGGAATACACATTTTAAAATATTTAGTGATTTAAAACACTTATCCCTTAGCTGATTCAGATGTTCTCTGTACGTAACCTTTCGATCCATGTTTACTCCCAGAAACTTGACCACAGGCCGAACCTGGATTGGCTGCCCGTACAGCCGGAGCTCCATGTCCGGGCAGTGGCGGCGGCGTCTACAGAAGTGTATCGCCACTGTCTTAGCTGTGGAGAATTTGAAACCATTTATCTTACTCCACCTCTCAAGACTATTTATTGCCAACTGCAGTTGTCTCTCCGTGTATCTCGTGCTTGATGAGGGTGACCATATAGCGAAATAATCAACATACAGTGACCGACCAATGGTCTGCGGAAGGTTATCGCCAATATCGCTTACCATGATCTAAAACAGTGCCACGCTTAAAACTCCGCTTTGCGGTACTCCGTTGACCTGGGTAAACCTATCAGAGAGTTGATTTCCCACTCGGACATGAAAACATCGGTCAGATTTAAAAACAAAACAAAAAACAGTAAGGCGCCGTAGCTGGCGATGAACGAGCGAGCGCGAAATAAATGTATGGTGAATTTCAACCCAGGCAAGTAGTTTTTGAGATACAAAAAAGGTGCGCACGTGCAGAGGCACCCCACCCATGACGCGTGTGTAGGCGGCGGCGGAGGGGTCCCTAACCACACACCAAATTTGAACACAATCGGCTCAGCCGTTCCTGATTATAACATAGGGGTGTGCACGTGCGCACGTGCCGAGGCACCCCATCCCTGATTTGCGGGAAACTGGCGGTTGAGAGGTCCCTAACCACACACCAAATTAGAACGCAATCGGTTCAGCCATTCATGAGATATAGAATAGGGATGTGCACATACGCATGTGCAGAGGCACCCCATCCCTGACTTATGGGAAACTGGTGGCTGAGGGGTTCCTAACGACACACCAAATTTGCACACAATCGGCTCAGCCGTTGCAGAGTTTTTGCGAGAAAACACTTTTCAACACCCCTCATGGGCACGCGCCACGCGCAGTGGTAGTCACCCACATGAGGCGGCACCGGTCTCAAACAGGGTAGGTTGGATGGGGCTGCTCAGCCAAGAAGTCAGCTTGTCAATCGGACGTGTGGTTGCAGAGATATGAGCTTCTCAAAAGCGTCGCCATGGGTCGGGTCGGGTCGGGTCGGGTCGGGTCGGGTCGGGTCGGATCGGATCGGGTCGGGTCGGGCCGGGCCGGGCCGGGCCGCTCATATTCAGATTTTTCCCATATACCACGGAAAGACGAGCGAGCGCTTCGCGCTCGCTCGTAATAATTTAGAAAGTTCCCATAAATCCTCTGACGCCGTGGTTAAAAAGTTTTAACAGAATATCGTGCCGCCATGTTGTGTCAAACGCCGCCTCGATGTAAAAAAAATACCGCTCCAACATGTCGCTGCTTTTTAAAATTCAACCGTACAACTGAATCAAGGGTTAATACATGGTCTACTATGCTAAGGTGTTTGCGAAAACCAAACTGCGCATCCGTAAAAATGCCTTGCTGTTCCAAAAACCAGGTCAGTTGGGCGTTCACCATTTTTTTCCATTAGCTTACAAAGGGCGGAGGTAAGCGAGATGGGGCGATAATGAAGCGGATCCAGGCCTGACTTATCTGGTTTCAAGAGCGGAACCACTGTGGCTTCTCGCCAAGCCTTCGGAAACTGACCACTCTCCCAGATCCAGTTAAAAGTACCCAGCAGCTGCTTTTAAACACATCCAGGGAGGTTCGGCAGCATGTCGTTATGGACGCTGTCTGGTCCCTCGGACACACTACGCAGGGTGCGTATTGCCGATCTGAGCTCTCCGACATGGTGAGAGGTTCATTGTAGCCGTGCTCTACTGTTGTAATAACATCGATCCCTATTCCCTCACAACGAGCCGTGGCGCTCAAACTGCGGGCCAGGGTCATCGACCTGGGTCATCTGCCCTCGAAAAGCGCTCGGGCTATTACATTGGCGACCTCTGCCGGGTGGAATATGTCCTGTCCTCCTACATGCAGCACTGGAAGAGGAATTGTAGAGAAGCGTCCAGCGATACGCTTTATCCGAGCCCACACTTGAGATGATGGTGTAAAACGATTCAGAGTTTTAACATATGCGTGCCAGGACGAGAACTTGGCTTCCCTGATCGTGGGGCGGGCTAAAGCTCGCGCCTTCCTAAAATCAATAAGGTTTCCCGTAGTGACCCTCCGGTCAAACTTCTTAAAGGCCCGTTTTCGCGCACGAGTCGCGTCTCGACACTGATCACTCCACCATGGGACTGGATTTCGGGGCGGGGCTTGCCGCAGGTGCTCGGTATACACCTATCAGCTGTGTTTATAAACATGGCCGTAACGTCCTCTGCAGTCATGGTGGAAATCGCAGAGCTGGAAAGAACCGTCTCCTTCTCAAGACGACGCCTCTGATATTCTGTCCAGTCCGCCTTTGCAAGGTTCCATCTCCTTGGTCGCGAACCCAAAACTGGGTCGTCATACTGGAGCCAGACGGGAAAATGGTCGCTCCCTAGTGGGTCGTCATTCACCGACCAGGTGAAAAGGTCACCCAGCTCAGGGCTCACCAAGCTTAGATCAAGCGCTCATGTTTGACCGGAGGGCACAATAAAATGGGTCATCAGCCCAGTGTTTAAATTACATAAAGACTCATCGTTGATAAAATATTCCAAAAGGCGGCCACGAGTGTTGGTGTCATTACACCCCCATGCAGTGTGATGTGCATTAAAATCACCTACAATCATCACTGGTGGTGGGAGTTCTAAAACAAGCTGCCTAAGTTCCGTTAATGGAAAGACGTCACCAGGTGGAAGGTAGATGGAGCATAGGGTTATCGCCCGGTGATTAAAATGAACCCGAGCGGCCACAGCCTGCAGAGTAGATCGCAGTTCACCAGTCGGTGAGAGGGCACACTATGATGAGTGGCCAGCAACACTCCTCCATTCAAATGAACCCGAGCGGCCACAGCCTGCAGAGTAGATCGCAGTTCACCAGTCGGCGAGAGGGCACACTATGATGAGTGGCCAGCAACACTCCTCCATTCAAATGAACCCGAGCGGCCACAGCCTGCAGAGTAGATCGCAGTTCACCAGTCGGCGAGAGGGCACACTATGATGAGTGGCCAGCAACACTCCTCCATTCAAATGAACCCGAGCGGCCACAGCCTGCAGAGTAGATCGCAGTTCACCAGTCGGCGAGAGGGCACACTATGAGTGGCCAGCAACACTCCTCCATTCAAATGAACCCGAGCGGCCACAGCCTGCAGAGTAGATCGCAGTTGACCAGTCGGCGAGAGGGCACACTATGATGAGTGGCCAGCAACACTCCTCCATTCAAATGAACCCGAGCGGCCACAGCCTGCAGAGTAGATCGCAGTTCACCAGTCGGCGAGAGGGCACACTATGAGTGGCCAGCAACACTCCTCCATTCAAATGAACCCGAGCGGCCACAGCCTGCAGAGTAGATCGCAGTTCACCAGTCGGCGAGAGGGCACACTATGATGAGTGGCCAGCAACACTCCTCCATTCAAATGAACCCGAGAGGCCACAGCCTGCAGAGTAGATCGCAGTTCACCAGTCGGCGAGAGGGCACACTATGATGAGTGGCCAGCAACACTCCTCCATTCAAATGAACCCGAGCGGCCACAGCCTGCAGAGAAGATCGCAGTTCACCAGTCGGCGAGAGGGCACACTATGATGAGTGGCCAGCAACACTCCTCCATTCAAATGAACCCGAGAGGCCACAGCCTGCAGAGTAGATCGCAGTTCACCAGTCGGCGAGAGGGCACACTATGATGAGTGGCCAGCAACACTCCTCCATTCAAATGAACCCGAGAGGCCACAGCCTGCAGAGTAGATCGCAGTTCACCAGTCGGTGAGAGGGCACACTATGATGAGTGGCCAGCAACACTCCTCCATTCAAATGAACCCGAGCGGCCACAGCCTGCAGAGAAGATCGCAGTTCACCAGTCGGCGAGAGGGCACACTATGATGAGTGGCCAGCAACACTCCTCCATTCAAATGAACCCGAGAGGCCACAGCCTGCAGAGTAGATCGCAGTTCACCAGTCGGTGAGAGGGCACACTATGATGAGTGGCCAGCAACACTCCTCCATTCAAATGAACCCGAGCGGCCACAGCCTGCAGAGAAGATCGCAGTTCACCAGTCGGCGAGAGGGCACACTATGATGAGTGGCCAGCAACACTCCTCCATTCAAATGAACCCGAGCGGCCACAGCCTGCAGAGTAGATCGCAGTTCACCAGTCGGTGAGAGGGCACACTATGATGAGTGGCCAGCAACACTCCTCCATGTGCTCCAGTGTGTGCTGAAACATCGCGACGATACACGGCATAACCCTTCACTGAACATTGCCAGTCTGGTGCTAGCTTTGTCTCTTGGAGTAATATGGCCAAAGGGTTTCGTCTACCTATAACCACCTGCAGGCACGTAGCCAAGGGGAGGGCGGCGGGGCGCCCCCCCCCCCCCCCCCCCCCCCCTGGAGGCCATGAGGGCCCTTTTTGGCGCGCGAGGGCCCTTTTCGGCGCGCGCAGCGCGCCGAAAAGGGCCGACGAGACCGCGCGAAGCGCGGTATCATAGGCTCTTTACTACACGAAGCGTGGTCTTGAGAGAGTTTAGAGGACTTCAGAGGCCCTTTAGGGCCACCCGGGCCCTCTATGAAAGATCAGAGGGCCCCTTGGACGTTCAAAAGAGCCCTGTGCATGTTAGAGGGGCCCTTGGCCAGACCGAAAGGGCCCCTGAGAGGATCAGAGGGCCCCCTGAGCACGCCGAATGGGCCCCCTGAATACGTCGAATGGGCCCCTACCCAGCACAAAAGGGCCCCTGGGCAGGTTGAGAAGCCCCTGAGCATGTCGATAGGGCGACAAAGCCGCCAGCGCAGTCCTTTGCCGGGTCATAGGGACCCCTGAGCAGGTTGGAGGGCCCCTGGACAGACCAGAGGGCCCCTGGGAAGTTAAGAGGGCCCCTGTGCAGGTCAGAGGAGCCCTGATCAGACCGAAAGGGCCCCTAGGTGGGTCAGAAGGGCCCCTGAACATGCGGAATGAGCCCCTAGCCAGCACGGAGGGGCCCCAGGGCAGGTCGGAGGGCATTCGGAGGATGTCGCAAGGCGAAAAAGCAGTCAGCGCAGTCCCTTGCTAGGTCGGAAGGGCCCCTTAGAAGGTTAAAGGGCCCCTGGAGAGACCAGAGGACCCCTGGAAAGTTAAAAGGGCCCCTGCGCAGATCGGAGGGGCCCCTGACCAGACCGAAAGGACCCCTGGGCGGGTAAGAAGGGCCCCTGAACATGCCGAAGTGGCCCCTGGCCAGCACGGAGGGGCTCCAGGGCAGGTCGGAGGGCCCCTTGAGCATGTTGGCAGGGCGTCAAAGCAGCCAGCGCAGGCCGACCAGAAGAGTCGCTGGGCCGATCGGAGGGGCTCCTGGGCAAGTCAGAGGGGCCCCTGGCTAGACCGAAAGGGTCCCTGGGCCGGTCGGAAGGCCCCTTGAACATGCCGGATGAGTTCCTAGCCAGACTGGAGGAGCCCCTGGGCAGGTCGGAGGGGCCCCTGAGCAGGGGCGGCGGATTGCGGGGGCAGGGTACCCAAAATTTCCCCCAGTCGAAAATCCTGGGGGGCAAAAGGTAGTTTTGCCCCCCCCCCCCCAGATTTTAGCCTGCTCAATCTGGGGGCAACATGACCCTTCCCCTCCCCAGTATTTTCATTTGAGGGGGGGGGGGGGGTACCCTGCGCCCCGCAATCCGCCGCCCCTGCCCCAGAGCATGTCGACAGGGCGACAAAGCAGCCAGTGCAGTCCCTGGCCAGGTCGGAAGGACCTCTGAACCGACCGAATGGGCCCATTGACACACAAGAGGGGCTTCTGGGAAGGTCAGAGTAGTCTCTGGTGAGACCGGAAGAGTCAAAGCACATAGAGATCCCAGATGAAGATTAAATACAAAGAGGACTTACTCCACGATACAAATATTAAAAGCGGAGCTTTCGGGTGCCCTTCGTCAGGGTGCTACAATATACCCGAAAGATCCGATTATATTTTTCATGTAGAGTAAGCCCTCTTTGTATTATATATATCACCCACTCCACATCATATCTTTTCGCTTCGCGGATCCCAGATGAGTCCCTGAACAGGTCGGAAGGGCGTAGAAAAGGTCAGAGGGCCCCTAGACGATCTGAAGGACCTTGGGCCTTTCAACAGTAAGAATACAGTTGTACAGGGAATACAACTAAAAAAAATCGCGCCGCTCGGTGGCGCAATTTAACTACAAATTCAATTATATGCGGGTTAGGAAAAACATCGGTCAGTTTCTCGGCGCATTTATGGGAAAAACATCGGTCAGTTTCTCGGCGCATTTATGTGTTATGTTGCTACTTTCCTATATTATTGGGCAAAATAGTTCACTTTAGCACTTTTTCCCCGAACTTTTAAACGCACAATATAGCAATTTTAGAGGTCCACACCATGCGCAATGCGACGCATTGATGAGAAAGCAACCCAGGGCATAAAACTCAAAATTTTCGCACCGCTCCGCGGCGCAATTTGTTTAAAAGCTCCAGGTCTTGAGCTGGAAAAATATTCCAAGTTGGTATAGCTGATTCCAAATTCGTGTCGCTGGTTCCAAAGTTGATGTGGCAGTTTGCTGACCCCAGCTCCTAAACGTTGGTATGGCCCATGCCATACCTGCCATACTGCATTTTCCAGCTTTGTAATGTGCCTTTTCATGCGTTTTTTTTTTTGGGGGGGGGGGCTTTCAACGCTTGGGAAGGGGCCCTTTCACCGCTCTGGAAGGGGCCCTTTCGAGGCGCCGCCCCTCCCTGGACAAAATCCTGGCTACGTGCCTGACCACCTGCAGGTCCTCAGCATTTGATCTTAACCCCCTGCAGTTCGACTGCATTATACAAAGCATGGGTGTGTGGTTAAAGGTACGCTAAAATGGAATTAGAAACTAAACGAGGACACCTGTAAAACGATAACACTTGTAAGATGATGCGCAAAGGCGACGACGTAGCAAACACATTGCAAACCTAAAAAAAAACAGGACGTAAAACACAACTGCACACAGATATGTGTAGACACCATTCGAAACGACGAAAAATCAGCAAGCAATAACAGGCAAGCGATCAAGAAAGGTAAATCACCATTGGAAAGACTCCATAGAAAGAACATACGGAAATGTGCAAAGACACTGTTCGAAACGCAAATATAAGTAAGCAAGAACAGGCAAGCTAGCAAGAAAGGTGAGCATGTCACCGGCGAAAGGCTCCGTGGAAAGTGCGTACACATACAGTGTAAATACACTGTGAAAGCGGCGCTGCGGAGGTAAAAAATGGGCCAGCATGGATGACTAGGAGATACTATAATTGTTCTTCGGTGTCGTGCGCGTGCTCCCGATCTCCATAACACACACGAGAGTGACCTGCTGCCTGGAATCGCCTGCCATCGGCTGAGCTAGACCGGCCTGCAGTGGAGCCCGGCTGGAATTTAACACGCGCCCTGGAGGGGAGGGGGAGGGGGGGGGCGAAATCCGCCCCCTCCGGTTTTCGAGGATAGCGCAAAAACGGCGGCGCTGCGCGCCGCCATTTTTTTGCACACCTGTTTGACAATGAACTTCCCACATTATGTAAAATTATTGACCTCGGGTCATCTCAGGTCAGGTCACCAGACCAGGTCACGTCATGGACTCAACTCCAAAACGTTTGCAGTAGTACCACAGCCACAGTTTTATGCCGATTGGTTTCAGTCTTGCAGGATTTCATAAAGTCATAGATACCAACAATTTGTATATCTCGGATTTCTAATATCGGTGACCTAAGGTCAGGTCAATTTCGTGACCGCCAACACTGTTTTGTCAATAACTATCGACACAATGAATATAGAGAAGATAAAATGGTACCAATGTGTGTGTCTCGTCGAGACACGTCTCCCAATATGCAACATGACCAACTTGGGTCACCACTTGACCTTGACCTGAGGTCAAATTTCTCAGTTGACCTAACCTGGTCCACATGAATATGATTCGAAGTGCCTTGACGAGACAAACACGATGGCGTAAACACTATTGCTTTATCTGTATTAGGTAGACGTTATTTGTGAAAAACAGTTTTGCAAAAAATCACCTTTTTGACATTTGATGACCTCTGGAGCCTAAACTATTGACCTGAGCTCAAATCTGAGGACTCCACGTCGATTGCATTTTGCAAGAGCTTTCGATTGTTTTTTTCCGTTTGCTGCCAACTATCATAGTTCCCGAGATATTTGGGGGTGTTCGAAGCGAAGTCCTAAAATTTGTAAATCTGACCCTTGATGACCTCTGGTGACCTCAATATTGACCTGAGAAAAAAATGAACGAAATGCTTTCGAAAGAGCTTGTCTCGAGCTATCTAATCTCGTTTTCCGCTTGTCGCTACGTTGCGTGGTTTTCGAGATCATTGGGGGGGGGGGGGGGGGCGAAATCCGCCCCTCCCCTCCAGGGCATGTAAGTATCAGAGGCCTTCCAGAGCGCGTGTTAAGCCTCGTGCGCGGACTCGCACCATCAGTGGAAGAAGGCGGTGGAGGAATTGGCGGCCGCTGCGAAGGCGGTGGCGGTGGAGGACCCGTCGTGGATGTGCCCCCGGGCGAAGGTGTACTGGCAGCGGCCGGCCTGGCCACCTCACGGGGCGGCGGGGGAGGGACCGCCCCAGGCGAAGGGATCGCCCCCGGCGGAGGGATCGCCCCAGCGCCCTCACCAGGGCCTGAGACCGACCCAGCCTCCGGGGATCTGCGGACTTCACGGGCCCAGTCGACGAGGCCTGCACGCCTGGCATGGCGAGCCCGTCTTTCCTCGTGATTACGGCGCAGGGCCGCCTTGACCGCCGTTTCCTTGGCAGGGGGACGGCTTGGGACAGATGGCGCAGCGGCCGCCAACGGCCCGGACGAGTCTCCGGCTGACGGACCTCAGCGGGAGACGGCGACCGGCGCCCTGAAGTGCGCCGACGGTTGACCACAGTCCAACCGTCTCCCGTCCTCCCGGCATATTCAGCGGTCACCACTGTCGCGGTAGAAGTTGTTGCCGATGTAGATGTTGCCCCTTTTGCTCCATCATCGGGGGTAGGGGCAACCTCCGACAGGTTCTCATTGCACGCGGACCGTCCCGAGCCAGAAGCCGGGACGCAAACCAAACCAAACGACTGGAGGTTCTCCTCCGACAGGTTCTCATTGCACGCGGACCGTCCCGAGCCAGAAGCCGGGACGCAAACCAAACCAAACGACCGGAGCAGTGCAGCGAACTGAACTACGGTCATGTTTTGAAGATATGTGCATTTTGTTTGTGATGGCTGTTTAGTGGTCTCCTCATACGACTTCCTTGGGTGTGAGCTCTCATATATGACTCGGGCCTCTCGGAATGATATGTTTTGAGTGTTGTTTTTTTGTATGGCTATGATTTTCTTTTCTTTGACGCGCGCTGGACACGATCTATCGTAACTGGCGTGTTGGTTCTGATGCTGCCCCCAGTTACCACACCACGGTGTCTCAGCCGAGCAGTCATCTGTGCCATGCTCAGGTGCTCTACCTCACACACGAGCGCTGGACACGATCCATCGTAACTGGCGTGCTGGTTCTGATGCTGCCCCCAGTTACCACACCACGGTGTCTCAGCCGAGCAGTCATCTGTGCCATGCTCAGGTGCAGAGCATCTACCACACACTGACGGTTCCGGCAGTGCTGCCTGGTATGACCGAACCTCTGGCAACCGAAACATCTCATAGGGCTGGGGACATACGGTCGAATGGGAATCCTAGCACCTCGCGAGGCAGGTCTAGACGGTCAAAAGTAAGCACGATGCTGTTGGTGGGGGTCAATGTGCCGCCTCTCCTCACGCGCATACGGCGGGCCGCCACAGTACTCCGTACTCTGCCAGGCCGTCTGCGACTTCCTCATCTGTGAGGTCTCGAAGTTCATAACAACTTATGACACCCTTGGATGTATTCTTTGTGCTATGCGCTTCTACCGTAATATCGATCGAAACGTCTCGATGACCGTTGCCAGTTCTCACTCGATATTCCAACTTTTTGGCGTCAAAGGCGCGTGCCGCTTCGGTTCCGAGAAAGAACTCTACCTCGATAGACCCGTCTCTCAGTTTGGTGCATCCACGGATCTTTCCAAAGCGATCGCGGCCGTTTTGCAGTTGGAAAGGAGTAAGACTCGTCAGCCGCTTTTCAATACCCCGAAATATCAAAATATTTGGCGTCGGAGGACTGGCCTGCTGGCCAGAGGACTACCGGGAGCTAGAGGAGGTTTGGTTGGTAGCCATGGTAACATGAATTGGTCTCTGCCCAGTCCCTGCCGACGCTCCGCGACGGCGCCGCTACAAGGCCTAGGGCTGGGGACTGGGCTGTACGGGGCTCGACGACGCCCTCCCAGAGAGGAGAGAGAGGGACTCACCATCCCCTCCGTTTGGGCGCCGTCTCCTCCCTTGACGCCTTAAGCCGAGACGCCACCCGGGGCAGAGGCAAAGCCACCCCACCGCCGCCGCGGACGAGTGCCTGCACACGCCCCGCGGCAGCAGGACAGCTAAGCCACGGCCCCCGGCAGCAGCCCGACGGCCAAGTCACGGCCCCCGGCAGCAGCCCGACGGCCAAGTCACGGCCCCCGGCAGCAGCAAGACAGCCAAGCCACGGCCCCCGGCAGCAGGACAGCTAAGCCACGGCCCCCGGCAGCAGCCCGACGGCCAAGCCACGGCCCCCGGCAGCAGGACAGCTAACCAAGTCACGGCCCCCGGCAGCAGCCCGACAGCCAAGCCACGGCCCCCGGCAGCAGCAAGACAGCCAAGCCACGGCCCCCGGCAGCAGGACAGCTAAGCCACGGCCCCCGGCAGCAGCCCGACGGCCAAGCCACGGCCCCCGGCAGCAGGACAGCTAAGCCACGGCCCCCGGCAGCAGCCCGACGGCCAAGTCACGGCCCCCGGCAGCAGCAAGACAGCCAAGCCACGGCCCCCGGCAGCAGCCCCGACGGGAAAGCTTCTCAGTGCAGCGCCTCGCTGAGTGTCCCCGCCCTTCCGGAAATCCAGGCCAAAGAGGAGTCTTGATTCATTGCTATGTTAAATATGAATGTTTGCTAGGGAATGGGACCTGATCTGACCTGACCTGACCTGACCTCACCTGACCTGACCGTTACAGGTGGACGGCTGGGTGGCGGTGGACTGGGTGACGGGCCAGGTGCAGGAGGAGCTGACGTCGGAGGGCAGCAGCCGCTCTTGTCCGGTCAACAGCCCGCAGACAGTCTTCATCGGACGCACAGGTACTGTCCCCCCCCCGCCCCGACTGTCTGGCTCCCCTGTCCCCCGCCACGACTCCCCCCGTCCCCCGCCCCGACTGTCACAAGTACTGTCCCCCCCCCCCCCCGACTGTCTGGCTGGCAATTACTGCAATCTTTTATTCGGACACTTTCTGTTTTTAAGCGAAACTGTAATGTTCGATGATTGCAACACTACTCCAAAGCATGTTTCATTTCTTTTAAGAAATCTTCGTATGTCATCGATTCCCGCCACTATTTACTCGGGTTCGAAAGCGGCTGCTCTCATGGCCGAAAATGGCAGTTTTACTGCCCAAATCACTCCCAGCGTCTGCGTGGGCGGGGCTTTGCTGTTATGTTGAGCCACGCTGCTCTTTTTGTGGGGCGCGTGCTGTTACCACATGTGGTCCTGTGTGTGGGATGTTATCACCACCACGTGTTGTGCCGCCCGGACGCGCCACACCCACGTGTCGTGTCCCCTCCGCACATACACATACACATACACATACACATACACATACACACACACACACACACACACACACACACACACACACACACACACACACACACACACACACACACACACACACACACACACACACACACACACACACACACACACACACACACACACACACACACACACACACACACACACACACACACACACACACACACACACACACACACACACACACACACACACACACACACACACACACACACACACACACACACACACACACACACACACACACACACACACACACACACACACACACACACACACACACACACACACACACACACACACACACACACACACACACACACACACACACACACACACACACACACACACACACACACACACACACACACACACACACACACACACACACACACACACACACACACACACACACACACACACACACACACACACACACACACACACACACACACACACACACACACACACACACACACACACACACACACACACACACACACACACACACACACACACACACACACACACACACACACACACACACACACACACACACACACACACACACACACACACACACACACACACACACACACACACACACACACACACACACACACACACACACACACACACACACACACACACACACACACACACACACACACACACACACACACACACACACACACACACACACACACACACACACACACACACACACACACACACACACACACACACACACACACACACACACACACACACACACACACACACACACACACACACACACACACACACACACACACACACACACACACACACACACACACACACACACACACACACACACACACACACACACACACACACACACACACACACACACACACACACACACACACACACACACACACACACACACACACACACACACACACACACACACACACACACACACACACACACACACACACACACACACACGCCCACGCCCACGCCCACGCCCACGCCCACGCCCACGCCCACGCCCACGCCCACGCCCACGCCCACGCCCACGCCCACGCCCACGCCCACGCCCACGCCCACGCCCACGCCCACGCCCACGCCCACGCCCACGCCCACGCCCACGCCCACGCCCACGCCCACGCCCACGCCCACGCCCACGCCCACGCCCACGCCCACGCCCACGCCCACGCCCACGCCCACGCCCACGCCCACGCCCACGCCCACGCCCACGCCCACGCCCACGCCCACGCCCACGCCCACGCCCACGCCCACGCCCACGCCCACGCCCACGCCCACGCCCACGCCCACGCCCACGCCCACGCCCACGCCCACGCCCACGCCCACGCCCACGCCCACGCCCACGCCCACGCCCACGCCCACGCCCACGCCCACGCCCACGCCCACGCCCACGCCCACGCCCACGCCCACGCCCACGCCCACGCCCACGCCCACGCCCACGCCCACGCCCACGCCCACGCCCACGCCCACGCCCACGCCCACGCCCACGCCCACGCCCACGCCCACGCCCACGCCCACGCCCACGCCCACGCCCACGCCCACGCCCACGCCCACGCCCACGCCCACGCCCACGCCCACGCCCACGCCCACGCCCACGCCCACGCCCACGCCCACGCCCACGCCCACGCCCACGCCCACGCCCACGCCCACGCCCACGCCCACGCCCACGCCCACGCCCACGCCCACGCCCACGCCCACGCCCACGCCCACGCCCACGCCCACGCCCACGCCCACGCCCACGCCCACGCCCACGCCCACGCCCACGCCCACGCCCACGCCCACGCCCACGCCCACGCCCACGCCCACGCCCACGCCCACGCCCACGCCCACGCCCACGCCCACGCCCACGCCCACGCCCACGCCCACGCCCACGCCCACGCCCACGCCCACGCCCACGCCCACGCCCACGCCCACGCCCACGCCCACGCCCACGCCCACGCCCACGCCCACGCCCACGCCCACGCCCACGCCCACGCCCACGCCCACGCCCACGCCCACGCCCACCCGCACCCGCACCCGCACCCGCACCCGCACCCGCACCCGCACCCGCACCCGCACCCGCACCCGCACCCGCACCCGCACCCGCACCCGCACCCGCACCCGCACCCGCACCCGCACCCGCACCCGCACCCGCACCCGCACCCGCACCCGCACCCGCACCCGCACCCGCACCCGCACCCGCACCCGCACCCGCACCCGCACCCGCACCCGCACCCGCACCCGCACACGCACACGCGCACACGCACACGCACACGCACACGCACACGCACACGCACCCGCACACACTCTGCGCAGGAGGCGTCACATTGGTTTCCACCTTGTAATATCCGTTGTTGCCCCCCCCCCCCCCGCCCCCTCCAACGTGTTTCCTAATTGTATGAAGCTCCTCTCAAACTGCCAGCCGACCGCCGGAGTTGTCTACATCTTTTGCCAGTGCGGGGTTCCCGAGGCACTCCCAGTCACCATGGCTGATGAGGTGTTGACTATTGACTGGTGTACCCTCACCCCGGGTCAGACCCGCACCGCAGCTCGTCTACCCTCACTCCCAGTCACCATGGCTGATGAGGTGTTGACTGGTGTACCCTCACCCCGGGTCAGACCCGCACCGCAGCTCGTCTACCCTCACCGCCATGCCGCTTTGGACGGGAACACAGAGTCCATGTCACGGCTGCACGGGTAGGGACTGGGCCGGGACCGGGTGAACTCCTCCGCGCCAACCGCCCCGGCCGTTATACTGCTACTATCAGCACTCGCCAGGCTCGCCGGCCGAGCGCAGTGAACAGTATATGCAGGCGCGTCTGCAGTGATTTGATCGAAGGCCACTGCTACTGATGATAGACCATTCGTCTCCTAACCATGCCATCAAGCCAGTGGCAGATCCAGAACGGGGGGGGGGGGGGTATGGGACCATGCTCCCCCTTGAGCCTCGAAGGGCCCAAAAGCCCGATGGGGCCCATAGCCGATCGAAGTGACTCGAAATGGACTTCACCCCGTTTTCAAACAAATCGCAAGTAAATTTGCCCAGTCTGACCTCCAGAGGGCCCATTCTGGCTTGAAGAGGGCCCATTCTGGCTTGAAGAGGGCCCATTCTGGTTTGTAGAGGCCCATTTTAGCATGTGGAAGGCATATTTTGAACTAAAATGGTCCATTCTGGCCTGCATTTGTCTTCAAGGTCAAAATGACCCACCAAGGCTTGAGAGGATGCCCACCAAGGCCTAAGGGGCCCACCAAGGCCTGGGGGGGGGGGGGGCACTTTGCTATGTGGCCCCCTTCTTACCGAATCGCGGATCTGCCACTGCCTCAGGCTACCGGGTTATAGCTTGTTGTGCTGCTGAGTGACTTGTGCCCGGGTTATAGCTTGTTGTGTTGCTGAGTGACTTGTGCCCGGGTTATAGCTTGTTGTGCTGCTGAGTGACTTGTGCCCGGGTATAGCTTGTTGTGTTGCTGAGTGACTTGTGCCCGGGTTATAGCTTGTTGTGCTGCTGAGTGACTTGTGCCCGGGTTATAGCTTGCTGTGCTGCTGAGTGACTTGTGCCCGGGTTATAGCTTGTTGTGCTGCTGAGTGACTTGTGCCCGGGTTATATTATGTTGTGCTGCTGAGTGACTTGTGCCCGGGTTATAGCTTGTTGTGCTGCTGAGTGACTTGTGCCCGGGTTATAGCTTGTTGTGCTGCTGAGTGACTTGTGCCCGGGTTATATTATGTTGTGCTGCTGAGTGACTTGTGCCCGGGTTATAGCTTGTTGTGCTGCTGAGTGACTTGTGCCCGGGTTATAGCTTGTTGTGCTGCTGAGTGACTTGTGCCCGGGTTATATTATGTTGTGCTGCTGAGTGACTTGTGCCCGGGTTATAGCTTGTTGTGCTGCTGAGTGACTTGTGCCCGGGTTATAGCTTGCTGTGCTGCTGAGTGACTTGTGCCCGGGTTATATTATGTTGTGTTGCTGAGTGACTTGTGCCCGGGTTATAGCTTGTTGTGTTGCTGAGTGACTTGTGCCCGGGTTATAGCTTGTTGTGCTGCTGAGTGACTTGTGCCCGGGTTATAGCTTGTTGTGCTGCTGAGTGACTTGTGCCCGGGTTATAGCTTGTTGTGCTGCTGAGTGACTTGTGCCCGGGTTATATTATGTTGTGCTGCTGAGTGACTTGTGCCCGGGTTATATTATGTTGTGCTGCTGAGTGACTTGTGCCCGGGTTATAGCTTGTTGTGCTGCTGAGTGACTTGTGCCCGGGTTATAGCTTGTTGTGCTGCTGAGTGACTTGTGCCCGGGTTATAGCTTGTTGTGCTGCTGAGTGACTTGTGCCCGGGTTATAGCTTGCTGTGCTGCTGAGTGACTTGTGCCCGGGTTATAGCTTGATGTGCTGCTGAGTGACTTGTGCCCGGGTATAGCTTGTTGTGCTGCTGAGTGACTTGTGCCCGGGTTATAGCTTGTTGTGCTGCTGAGTGACTGTACAGTTCATGTGTGCTTTTTGCGATGCTTATCGGTCTCTAGATTAATTCGAGATGAAAAACTATTGTCACTTTGTTTTTGGGTTTGCCTTAGTCTCCGAAATCCCCTATTTTGTGGTTCTGTTCCCTAAGTGGCAAACCACCGGTCATTTGACGTTCAACTGGAGGCGGTCGCTTCACATCGACCCATGCGTTCAGTTGTTCACGTTGTCGATAATGTCGATTGTCGGTGCATTGGTCTACCACAGGCGAACAACTGATTGCTGGTTTAGGCCAGAATGCCCTTTCTTGCGTAGCGTCCTTATATGTGGTGGCCGTCCCTCACGATATACCGGTACACGTCACAATGACCCTCCTGGTTTAGGCCAGAATGCCCTTTCTTGCGTAGCGTCCTTATATGTGGTGGCCGTCCCTCACGATATACCGGTACACGTCACAATGACCCTCCTGGTTTAGGCCAGAATGCCCTTTCTTGTGTAGCGTCCTTATATGTAGTGGCCGTCCCTCACGATATACCGGTACACGTCACAATGACCCTCCTGGTTTAGGCCAGAATGCCCTTTCTTGCGTAGCGTCCTTATATGTGGTGGCCGTCCCTCACGATATACCGGTACACGTCACAATGACCCTCCTGGTTTAGGCCAGAATGCCCTTTCTTGCGTAGCGTCCTTATATGTAGTGGCCGTCCCTCACGATATACCGGTACACGTCACAATGACCCTCCTGGTTTAGGCCAGAATGCCCTTTCTTGTGTAGCGTCCTTATATGTGGTGGCCGTCCCTCACGATATACCGGTACACGTCACAATGACCCTCCTGGTTTAGGCCAGAATGCCCTTTCTTGCGTAGCGTCCTTATATGTGGTGGCCGTCCCTCACGATATACCGGTACACGTCACAATGACCCTCCTGGTTTAGGCCAGAATGCCCTTTCTTGTGTAGCGTCCTTATATGTGGTGGCCGTCCCTCACGATATACCGGTACACGTCACAATGACCCTCCTGGTTTAGGCCAGAATGCCCTTTCTTGTGTAGCGTCCTTATATGTGGTGGCCGTCCCTCACGATATACCGGTACACGTCACAATGACCCCTGACCCTACGCCGGCAATTCAAGCACGTCATCATGCTAATCCGACCCACTTCAAAGATTGCCAAGTCAACTGGAGATTGTTCTATCCCAGCTCATTTGCATCCTTGATATCGTGGAAACTCATGAATTGAACAATGGAACACAAGATGGAAGCAATTGATAGAAACAAGATGAAAACCATGATCACAAAAATTGCTATCATGGAAACACAAAGAACAACCAAAAGTTCGCGAAAGGTCGTACTGCAAGATACGCTGGTTTGTCTGTTCGGAGGAGTATGGCAGTATGCTGACTGGGACAGTGGCGTAGTTCGCCCAGCTATGGTATCTTTGCACAGCTGTTCGCTCGCTGTCCCAACTGATCGCGTCACGTTTCCCTCGCTGTCCCCACCTGATCGCGTCACGTTTCCCTCGCTGTCCCACCTGATCGCGTCACGTTTCCCTCGCTGTCCCACCTGATCGCGTCACGTTTCCCTCGCTGTCCCACCTGATCGCGTCACGTTTCCCTCGCTGTCCCCACCTGATCGCGTCACGTTTCCCTCGCTGTCCCCACCTGATCGCGTCACGTTTCCCTCGCTGTCCCCACCTGATCGCGTCACGTTTCCCTCGCTGTCCCACCTGATCGCGTCACGTTTCCCTCGCTGTCCCACCTGATCGCGTCACGTTTTCCTCGCTGTCCCACCTGATCGCGTCACGTTTCCCTCGCTGTCCCCACCTGATCGCGTCACGTTTCCCTCGCTGTCCCACCTGATCGCGTCACGTTTCCCTCGCTGTCCCACCTGATCGCGTCACGTTTCCCTCGCTGTCCCACCTGATCGCGTCACGTTTCCCTCGCTGTCCCAACTGATCGCGTCACGTTGTTCGCCTGTGGTAGACCAATGCACCGACAATCGACATTATCGACAACGTGAACAACTGAACAACTGAACGCATGGGTCGATATGAAGCGACCGCCTCCAGTTGAACGTCAAATGACCGCGGAGCTACCACTCGGATGTTTCATCATGGCCGTGGTGTATTGATTTTGAACAGTTGTGTGCCGGGCGCCGGCCGCTCCGGGCACGAACAGCGGCTGCAGCGATCTGGTACAATATGCCGTGCTGGTGAGGTGATACAGCGAACCCGCACACCTCGCCAGTTCAGCTGTAAACGCCAGACTGCGGCTGCTGCGTGGCTGGCACAATATGCCGTGCTGGTGAGGTGATACAGCGAACCCGCACACCTCGCCAGTTCAGCTGTAAACGCCAGAGACAGCGGCTGCTGCGTGGCTGGTACAATATGCCGTGCTGGTGAGGTGATACAGCGAACCCGCACACCTCGCCAGTTCAGCTGTAAACGCCAGAGACAGCGGCTGCTGCGTGGCTGGTACAATATGCCGTGCTGGTGAGGTGATGCAGCGAACCCGCACACCTCGCCAGTTCAGCTGTAAACGCCAGAGACAGCGGCTGCAGCGATCTGGTACAATATGCCGTGCTGGTGAGGTGATACAGCGAACCCGCACACCTCGCCAGTTCAGCTGTAAACGCCAGAGACAGCGGCTGCTGCGTGGCTGGTACAATATGCCGTGCTGGTGAGGTGATGCAGCGAACCCGCACACCTCGCCAGTTCAGCTGTAAACGCCAGAGACAGCGGCTGCTGCGTGGCTGGTACAATATGCCGTGCTGGTGAGGTGATACAGCGAACCCGCACACCTCGCCAGTTCAGCTGTAAACGCCAGAGACAGCGGCTGCAGCGATCTGGTACAATATGCCGTGCTGGTGAGGTGATACAGCGAACCCGCACACCTCGCCAGTTCAGCTGTAAACGCCAGAGACAGCGGCTGCTGCGTGGCTGGTACAATATGCCGTGCTGGTGAGGTGATACAGCGAACCCGCACACCTCGCCAGTTCAGCTGTAAACGCCAGAGACAGCGGCTGCAGCGATCTGGTACAATATGCCGTGCTGGTGAGGTGATACAGCGAACCCGCACACCTCGCCAGTTCAGCTGTAAACGCCAGAGACAGCGGCTGCAGCGATCTGGTACAATATGCCGTGCTGGTGAGGTGATACAGCGAACCCGCACACCTCGCCAGTTTAGCTGTAAACGCCAGAGACAGCGGCTGCTGCGTGGCTGGTACAATATGCCGTGCTGGTGAGGTGATACAGCGAACCCGCACACCTCGCCAGTTCAGCTGTAAACGCCAGAGACAGCGGCTGCTGCGTGGCTGGCACAATATGCCGTGCTGGTGAGGTGATACAGCGAACCCGCACACCTCGCCAGTTCAGCTGTAAACGCCAGAGACAGCGGCTGCTGCGTGGCTGGTACAATATGCCGTGCTGGTGAGGTGATACAGCGAACCCGCACACCTCGCCAGTTCAGCTGTAAACGCCAGAGTTGGCTGCTGCGTGGCTGGGCGGGCCCGCTGCAGGCCGGTGCTGCTGGTGGTGGTGGGGGGTGGGGGGTGGGGAGGGAGGGGGATTGGGCTAGACAGGGTCGGTGGGGCGAGGGAGGCTTAGGGTGCGTTAGGAAGGCGCACAATTTCGCGAAAGATTTAGAGAAATTTCGCATGGTCGTTCGGTAGGAATTTCGCGAAAAATTCGCCGGGTTCGCCGTATGTGCGTCATGTAGGTATCTACACAATTATTTCATAACAATTATCTTTGGTTGTCAGCAATCATTTTGAGAGAGACTACTATTACTGTTGATCACAGATGACACAACAAATCAAGAATACAAACATTAAGGTGCATCACCATTGGCCAATGGCCATTGTCATCACCACCACTATAAGCAATGCAATATACAATTAACCCGCGCCCGACTGGGGGGGGGGGGGGGGGGTTGAACCCTCCCCCTGATTTTTGTTGCCAGATTACGAAAAATGGCGGCGCGTAGCGTCGCCAAATTT
This sequence comes from Chirona hameri, assembly GCA_036785665.1. Classification (NCBI taxonomy): domain Eukaryota; kingdom Metazoa; phylum Arthropoda; class Thecostraca; order Balanomorpha; family Balanidae; genus Chirona; species Chirona hameri. The sequence continues at coordinate 33,416 of JAXIVJ010007918.1, read as the reverse complement.
TGCATACCTTACCATTGATCTTTTTCTCACCTTTTCTTTAAGTGTGAGATTCGTGTCAGGTCAGGTCAGGTCAAGTGACCCCACCTCCACAAAAGTTTGCGGTCGTGCCATGACCACAGTTTTTCAGGGATCGATATGAAACTTTTAGTAGGATTGCATGAGGCTTGTCGCGGAAACTCTCTGCATAAACAGCAACTGTCTCGTCCACAACACAAACTCTCGCAGTCTCTCACTGTATTGGAGACTCCAGTCTGCACCAGACTCAAGTTCAGCAACATGGCGCTCACACGTGCGCCGCCAGTCACGACTCAAGACAGAAGAAGAATGTCGCGTCACCGCTGATATGGATGCGGGCAGCGCCGCCACCGGCCCCCTCTCCAACCAGCAGTACACCAGCTGGTCGCCTCGACAACAGCTGTCCGCAGCAGAACGCCGCTGGTGCCGCCGGTATCTATTGCCGCTGGTGCCGCCTCACTCCGGGCGCAACGATACATTCCACAACAAGGCCATCAGTGTCTACAAAACGTTTATCTCGGAATTTTGATATCGGTGACCTAAGGTTAGGTCAATTTCGTGACCTGATTATAGGTCAATGGAGAAATATTCAAAGGCTTCCTATTCTGAGGATATGTATGATATCGGTACAATTCCTTCTGGATAATGTTATTATAGGATATTATTGATGATCCAAGTGCAAATTTTGTTCATTGGCTCCTAAGGGGTCATTTGGTCATCCGAGGTCACCATCACGTTTGTGTCAATAACTCGACATAATTAAGATATATAAGTGAAACCGGTACCAATGTATTTGTCTCGTCGAGACACGTCTCCCAATATGCAACATGACTTACTTGTGTCACCACTTGACCTTGACCTGAGGTCAAATTTTGAAGTTGACGTAACAAGGTCACCATGTATGTAATTCGAAGCGCCTTGATGAGACAAACACGATGGCATACACTGTATTGCGTTATAATTATTAGGTACAAAGTTATTAGCAAAACAAAATTGCCAAAAATCAACATTTTGGACTTGTATGACCTCTGGAGCCTAAACTACTGACCTAAGGTCAAAGTTGAGGACTTACCAACGATTGCAAATTTCAATGGCTGTCGATTACTTTTCTCCATTTATTTCTAGCTAGCATAGTTCCCGAGCTATTTTGGATTTTTTGGAGCAAAGTCCTAAAACTATAAAATTTGACCTTTGATGACCTCTGGTGACCTCAGTTTCGACGTGAGCGAGATAAAAAATCGGAAATAGTTGCCAAATAGTTGCCAAAATGATTTTTGACGAGCTTTTGAACGTTGTTATTTTTTTTGGTCTATGTCCCATGGGAACCGAGTTAAACGGGGAGTTTTCAACCCCCCCCCCCCCCCGTCGGGCGTGGAAAATCCGGAGGCCCAGTGGGGCGCGGGTTAAAGGAAATAGTTCACCTTCAACATGGAGGTTTGAACTGAAATAGCAGTTTTGTAGCCCGTGTTGAGAAATCCTTATCTGCAACTTTTCTGGGCTGAAAAGACTCCAGCCGAAGATATTTGACTTTTTGGCGAAGGAATGCGGCGCATATATGATATAACCGTACCGTCTGAAAGTGCCAACACTTCATGTAGCATGCGCAGACCAATAATGCACACCATCAAATTAATAATTTACGACCTTCTGTCCTGAATTGGCGCGATGTAGGACCATTTTTGAAAAGAAAAATGAAACTGTATTAACAAATATAATACAATCGTGTTCTGAAATTTTCCGAAGGTGAACTATTTCCTTTAATAGGTCCACAAGTAGACATGATATACATCTGGAAGCACCCCACGTATTATAACAGTTACCAATTATGAACCGTAGTTATTGTTCACAGATTTCCATCTATATCGGTGATTCTGCACTTACCCTATCTCCTCAATGTGGGCAGCCATCTTTGAAAACACCGCCGCGACATGCTCCGGCGATTCCACGTTATTTCGCGAAATCCCGCGCGAAATTTCTCATTTCGTGCTCACCGAACGGCCAGTCGCAAAAGATTTCGCGAAATGCGTGGGAAAATGGTTCTTCGGAACGCAGCTAAATCGAAGCGTGCTCTGCTCCACACGTGGGAAGTTTTAAGTTCAAACGTTGGAATTCTTGGGTACTAGCAATTAGGAATTGTCATGAAGAGGCAGTCGACTCCGGATATTGTTTTTTTTTTCCTTTCAGAAAGAATGACATGGAAAAGTATGTTTTCTATCAAAGTCAAAAAGGTACGTAGCTCACCTGGTTCACTCGGGTGGTTGGGTCCCCTTACCCATCCACGGTTAGGGGGCGGTTTTGGGCACGGCCCCTTTGCCCCCCTGGATCCATCAGAGGACTGGTGAATCCAAGGGGGGCCAAATGGACCATGCCCCCCCCCCACAACCGCCTACTGGTGGACCCCAGGGGTGTCAAAGGGACAATGCCCCCCCCCCCCACAACCGCCTACTGGTGGATCCCAGGGGTGTCAAAGGGACAATGCCCCCAACCGCCTACTGGTGGATCCCAGGGGTGTCAAAGGGACAATGCCCCCAACCGCCTACTGGTGGATCCCAGGGGTGTCAAAGGGACAATGCCCCCAACCGCCTACTGGTGGATCCCGGGGGTGTCAAAGGGACAATGCCCCCAACCGCCTACTGGTGGATCCCAGGGGTGTCAAAGGGACAATGCCCCCAACCGCCTACTGGTGGATCCCAGGGGTGTCAAAGGGACAATGCCCCCAACCGCCTACTGGTGGATCCCAGGGGTGTCAAAGGGACAATGCCGCCTACTGGTGGATCCCAGGGGTGTCAAAGGGACAATGCCCCCAACCGCCTACTGGTGGATCCCAGGGGTGTCAAAGGGACAATGCCCCCAACCGCCTACTGGTGGATCCCAGGGGTGTCAAAGGGACAATGCCCCCAACCGCCTACTGGTGGATCCCAGGGGTGTCAAAGGGACAATGCCCCCAACCGCCTACTGGTGGATCCCAGGGGTGTCAAAGGGACAATGCCCCCAACCGCCTACTGGTGGATCCCAGGGGTGTCAAAGGGACAATGCCCCCAACCGCCTACTGGTGGATCCCAGGGGTGTCAAAGGGACAATGCCCCCAACCGCCTACTGGTGGATCCCAGGGGTGTCAAAGGGACAATGCCCCCAACCGCCTACTGGTGGATCCCAGGGGTGTCAAAGGGACAATGCCCCCAACCGCCTACTGGTGGATCCCAGGGGTGTCAAAGGGACAATGCCCCCAACCGCCTACTGGTGGATCCCAGGGGTGTCAAAGGGACAATGCCCCCAACCGCCTACTGGTGGATCCCAGGGGTGTCAAAGGGACAATGCCCCCAACCGCCTACTGGTGGATCCCAGGGGTGTCAAAGGGACAATGCCCCCAACCGCCTACTGGTGGATCCCAGGGGTGTCAAAGGGACAATGCCCCCAACCGCCTACTGGTGGATCCCAGGGGTGTCAAAGGGACAATGCCCCCAACCGCCTACTGGTGGATCCCAGGGGTGTCAAAGGGACAATGCCCCCAACCGCCTACTGGTGGATCCCAGGGGTGTCAAAGGGACAATGCCCCCAACCGCCTACTGGTGGATCCCAGGGGTGTCAAAGGGACAATGCCCCCAACCGCCTACTGGTGGATCCCAGGGGTGTCAAAGGGACAATGCCCCCAACCGCCTACTGGTGGATCCCAGGGGTGTCAAAGGGACAATGCCCCCAACCGCCTACTGGTGGATCCCAGGGGTGTCAAAGGGACAATGCCCCCCCAACCGCCTACTGGTGGATCCCAGGGGTGTCAAAGGGACAATGCCCCCCCAACCGCCTACTGGTGGATCCCAGGGGTGTCAAAGGGACAATGCCCCCAACCGCCTACTGGTGGATCCCAGGGGTGTCAAAGGGACAATGCCCCCAACCGCCTACTGGTGGATCCCAGGGGTGTCAAAGGGACAATGCCCCCAACCGCCTACTGGTGGATCCCAGGGGTGTCAAAGGGACAATGCCCCCAACCGCCTACTGGTGGATCCCAGGGGTGTCAAAGGGACAATGCCCCCAACCGCCTACTGGTGGATCCCAGGGGTGTCAAAGGGACAATGCCCCCAACCGCCTACTGGTGGATCCCAGGGGTGTCAAAGGGACAATGCCGCCTACTGGTGGATCCCAGGGATGTCAAAGGGACAATGCCGCCTACTGGTGGATCCCAGGGGTGTCAAAGGGGCAATGCCGCCTACTGGTGGATCCCAGGGGTGTCAAAGGGACAATGCCCCCAACCGCCTACTGGTGGATCCCAGGGGTGTCAAAGGGACAATGCCCCCAACCGCCTACTGGTGGATCCCAGGGGTGTCAAAGGGACAATGCCCCCAACCGCCTACTGGTGGATCCCAGGGGTGTCAAAGGGACAATGCCCCCAACCGCCTACTGGTGGATCCCAGGGGTGTCAAAGGGACAATGCCCCCAACCGCCTACTGGTGGATCCCAGGGGTGTCAAAGGGACAATGCCCCCAACCGCCTACTGGTGGATCCCAGGGGTGTCAAAGGGACAATGCCCCCAACCGCCTACTGGTGGATCCCAGGGGTGTCAAAGGGACAATGCCCCCAACCGCCTACTGGTGGATCCCAGGGGTGTCAAAGGGACAATGCCCCCAACCGCCTACTGGTAGATCCCAGGGGTGTCAAAGGGACAATGCCCCCAACCGCCTACTGGTGGATCCCAGGGGTGTCAAAGGGGCAATGCCCCCAACCGCCTACTGGTGGATCCCAGGGGTGTCAAAGGGACAATGCCCCCAACCGCCTACTGGTGGATCCCAGGGGTGTCAAAGGGACAATGCCCCCAACCGCCTACTGGTGGATCCCAGGGGTGTCAAAGGGACAATGCCCCCAACCGCCTACTGGTGGATCCCAGGGGTGTCAAAGGGACAATGCCCCCAACCGCCTACTGGTGGATCCCAGGGGTGTCAAAGGGACAATGCCCCCAACCGCCTACTGGTGGATCCCAGGGGTGTCAAAGGGACAATGCCCCCAACCGCCTACTGGTGGATCCCAGGGGTGTCAAAGGGACAATGCCCCCAACCGCCTACTGGTGGATCCCAGGGGTGTCAAAGGGACAATGCCCCCAACCGCCTACTGGTGGATCCCAGGGGTGTCAAAGGGACAATGCCCCCAACCGCCTACTGGTGGATCCCAGGGGTGTCAAAGGGACAATGCCCCCAACTGCCTACTGGTGGATCCCAGGGGTGTCAAAGGGACAATGCCCCCAACCGCCTACTGGTGGATCCCAGGGGTGTCAAAGGGACAATGCCCCCAACCGCCTACTGGTGGATCCCAGGGGTGTCAAAGGGACAATGCCCCCAACCGCCTACTGGTGGATCCCAGGGGTGTCAAAGGGACAATGCCCCCAACCGCCTACTGGTGGATCCCAGGGGTGTCAAAGGGACAATGCCCCCAACCGCCTACTGGTGGATCCCAGGGGTGTCAAAGGGACAATGCCCCCAACCGCCTACTGGTGGATCCCAGGGGTGTCAAAGGGACAATGCCCCCAACCGCCTACTGGTGGATCCCAGGGGTGTCAAAGGGACAATGCCCCCAACCGCCTACTGGTGGATCCCAGGGGTGTCAAAGGGACAATGCCCCCAACCGCCTACTGGTGGATCCCAGGGGTGTCAAAGGGACAATGCCCCCAACCGCCTACTGGTGGATCCCAGGGGTGTCAAAGGGACAATGCCCCCAACCGCCTACTGGTGGATCCCAGGGGTGTCAAAGGGACAATGCCCCCAACCGCCTACTGGTGGATCCCAGGGGTGTCAAAGGGACAATGCCCCCAACCGCCTACTGGTGGATCCCAGGGGTGTCAAAGGGACAATGCCCCCAACCGCCTACTGGTGGATCCCAGGGGTGTCAAAGGGACAATGCCCCCAACCGCCTACTGGTGGATCCCAGGGGTGTCAAAGGGACAATGCCCCCAACCGCCTACTGGTGGATCCCAGGGGTGTCAAAGGGACAATGCCCCCAACCGCCTACTGGTGGACAGAAGAACGCGGGAGGCAACAGGAAAGCAACGCAACGGAAACGCAACGGAAACGCAACGGAAATTAAAAGGATTTAGGAAATCGGAACTGACGGAACATAGCTGGAGAGTGAAGGGAACGGAACTCGACACTCTAGTGACATTGTATGACATTGCACTGAAATGTAATTGAAAATTAACCCTACCAGTAAGGCGCCGTAGTTGGCGATGAACGAGCAAGCGCGAACGAAATGTATGGTGATTTTTTTTCATTTGACACCCGAAACAGTGATATGCTGGTGACTCCGACCATCAGGTCAGATCTGGGAGGCGCCGCTTTTTGTACTCGGCGGTATTTAACGCCCCCCTGATGAATTTTCGCAATAGCTGCAAAACTAAAAGCGCTATCAACGTGAAACTTCGGGTACCTTCTTATAAATCATTTTTTACGTCTTGTGTGAAAAAAGGAGAAATTTCGTCGAAATTGTTTTGTTCGAGTTAGAGCGAATTTAGTGACGTAACTACACAAGAGTTTAACACCAAAATCATCTAAACTTTGACAAGCCGTACAAATGCCACATTTGAAGCAAAATGCAATCGAAAAACGTCAAAAGATAGCAAATTGCAAGGGCTACAAACCAGCTATCTTGGATTTGTGAAAATTTTAGTTTTTGACTCCAAAAAAACAAAGGGGGAAAATTATCACAAAATCAAAATTTTCTGCAATATTACACAAAACCGGACGATATGTCAGAGAACCATACATAGGCAACTACCATACCAATTTTCAAACTGATATCTCGATTTTTGACTGACTTATGACATCTAAAGTATGGGTAACTCATGACGTGATATATTGAAATGGCGTTTTTTGGCTTTTATTGACTAGATACAGACAAATAAATGCCACCACTGTATTTCTGAGACAAGACTGGTCTAGCAACATGCCTTTTGTGTTTAGATTTAACAATTACAAATTTTGACCTTCGGTGACCTGAACTTGACCTGAAATTGACATTTACTTCACGTATATGAAGTCAGGTGGTAAAATGACTATCACTATCGAATTATACGTGGAAAATAACCGATAAAACATGTGTTGCATGACTTTCGTAGATATTTTCAGCATATTGACCTTTTGTGACCTGACCTTGACCTTGACCAACAATCTTACTTTCGCGCATGCAGGATATGTATCATACCTTTGGCAGCACTTTGGGTGCAACTGGTCGCAATCGAAGGCTTTGGATGGAAAGTATGGCCCATAAACTCAAATACGCCGATTTTGACCTTTGGCCTGACCGCGACCTGACATTTGATCTCACTTTGATATTTTTAGCATGCTTTAGATTCGTCTCATTGAGAGCTTTCTATTGCCGCCTTGCCCGTCTCGCTGCGATCATTGGTTCGGAAGATAACTAGGGGGGCGTTTAACGCCCCTCCCCCTCCCAGTCAATGGCGTTCTGCTGAATGCCGGGTTAAGAGATAGAATCCTTTTCACAACATCTGCACATATCGAAAGCTGAGAGCTCGGAAATTCACCTTTACTGACGCCAAACTGACGATGTGGCTCTTGAAACTTTTCCAAGGCATGCAAAGAGGCCGCCATATCGTTTCACTAGGCTGGAACTACACCTGACGATAGCTACACCTGCTTACGGCTGGTTTGTTTATCGCTTTATCGATCAGGCTTCTTTACCTGCGGTTACTCGATTTCTGCTCTACCCAGGAATATTATTTTTGCCGTCGCTATCTCGCTGAATGAAACACGCAGATACGTCATGCATACACTTCAACAATATGATTTTAAAGAATTGTAAGGTAAAATTACTCGTTAAATTTACCGGAATCTCTCACTGGGCACTCGTTCAGTATAAGAAAAACGACCAGTGGTAGCTACCTACCACTTCTTCAGAGCTTTGATGAAGTCTAGGTGTAAAGATAGTAAGTGGTTGAATTGACAGATGTTTCCTGTTTGCGATATTCCTGTGTTTACTCCACTGACTTGCCGACTATGTGCTGCCACCTCTGCATTATGTTCAGTCCCCCTGCATTATGTTCAGTCCCTCTGCATTATGTTCAGTCCCCCTGCATTATGTTCAGTCCCCCCTGCATTATGTTCAGTCCCCCCCTGCATTATGTTCAGTCCCTCTGCATTATGTTCAGTCCCTCTGCATTATGTTCAGTCCCCCTGCATTATGTTCAGTCCCCCCCTGCATTATGTTCAGTCCCTCTGCATTATGTTCAGTCCCTCTGCATTATGTTCAGTCCCCCCCTGCGCCTCCACTTTTGTCCTGCAGATTCACAAGAACGGGCCGGGCGCAATGTGCACAACGGTGCTGCCATTTATGAACAAAATGAGCAACTAAACCCGAACCTGCCCTTCAGATTTAGCTGCAATGGAAAACAAATAAAGCGAAGATCCTCAAAACTTGCAAGGTAGTGCATAAATGCTGCATCTAGAGAGGTTTTGGCGATGAATAACGCCTGATCTTGGAGGATCAGCCTAAATATGCAAAAGGTGGCGTTCTAACAATATTTGAACGCCGTGGCGTGGGCACGATTTTTTCCCGATTTTGAGGTCGAAAGTGGTGTAGATGAACTCAGCATGGCGTTCTATTGGGAACAAAAGTGTCAAAAGTGGTCATCCTAGACTGCAGAGGCACCCAACCCCTGACTTGTGGGAAACTGACGGCTGAGAGGTCCCCAAATTTGAAAACAATCGGCTCAGCCGTTCCTGAGATATAGAATAGGGGTGTGCACGTGCGCACGTGCAGAGGCACCCACCCCTGACTTGTGGGAAAGTGGCGGCTAAGACGTCCCTAACCACACACCAAATTCGAACGCAATCGGCTCAGCCGATCCTGAGATATAGAATAGGGGTGTGCACGTGCGCACGTGCAGAGGCACCCCACTTGTGGGAAACTGACGGCTGAGAGATCCCCAAATTTGAAAACAATCTGCTCAGCCGTTCCTGAGATATAGAATGGGGGTGTGCACGTGCGCACGTGCAGTCACTCCACCTCTGACTTGTGGGAAAGTGGCGGTTGAGAGGTCCCTAACCACACACCAAATTTGAACACAATCTGCTCAGCCGTTGCAGGATTTTTTTTTTTGCGAGAAAACACTTCAACGCCCTTCACGCGGCACGCGCCACGCGCAGTGGTAGTCACCTACATGAGTCAGCACCGGTCTCAAACAGGGTAGGTTCGATGGGGCTGCTCAGCAAAGAGGTCCGCTTGTCAATCGGACGTGTGGTTGCCGAGATATGAGCTTCTCGAAAGCGTCGCCACGGGTCGGGTCGGGCCGCGCATATTCAGATTTTTCCCAAATACCACGGAAGGACGAGCGAGCTAATTACGAACGGCTCGCTCGTCCTTCTGTGGTGTATGGGAAAAATCTGAATATGAGCGGCCCGACCCGACCCGTGGCGACGCTTTCGAGAAGCTCATATCTCGGCAACCACACGTCCGAATGACAGGCGGGCTTCTTTGCTGAGCAGCCCCACCCAACCTACCCTGTTTGAGACTAGTGCCGACTCATGTGGGTGACTACCACTACGCGTAGCGCGTGCCGCGTGAAGAGTGTTGCAAAGTGTTTTCTCGCAAAAAATACCGCAACGGCTGGGCAGATTGGGTGCAAATTTGGTGTGTGGTTAGGGACCCCTCAGCCGCCACTTTCCCACAAGTCATGAGTGTGGTGACTGCACGTGCGCACTGCACACCCCTATTCTATATCTCAGGAACGGCTGAGCCGATTGTGTTCGAATTTGGTGTGTGGTTAGGGACCTCTCAGCCGCCTCCAGGGAGGGGGGGGGGGGGGGGGGGGGCAAAGCTGCCATGGGGCATGCCCCTCCCCAAACCGCCTGAAATCGGCGCATAATTGACACATTTCCTGATATAGAAGAAAATATAAGCAATTTTTACCAAAGAAAGTTTGTTTTATATCAGCTATCAGAAGCAGCAAGCTAGCATAAGCAAGCGAATTGCAATAAGTTTTCAGAATTGTGTGAGACTTTTGGGGATTTGCCCCCCCCCCCCCACATGTCCGTCAAGTTAGCGTCGTATTCGCATTAGTTTTCAGCGTCGAGTTCCGATTTTCCCCAAACTAAGCATATGGGTAGATCTCGTCGAGTTACGCACCAATATGCTATCCGTTTTTCCATAGGGTGCACGGTTTGACCTCTATAGTATGGGTAGATCTCGTCGAGTTACGCACGAATATGCTATCAGTTTCCCTAGGGCGCACGGTTTGACCTCCATAGGCCACCGAAATGTCACCACACGGTGTACAGCCTAGTTTTTGTTTTCGTTTACCGTTCGATTTGCTCGCAAGAGGCCTCAAATGAATCGCCGTCACGCCAGCTTGCGTCACTGTCAATATATTTTGACCAAGAGGTCAAAGGTCAAGGTCACTGAGAAGAATGCGACATTTTTAAGCCGGTGTACAGCCTATTTTTTTGTTAACCGTCCTATTTGCTCGCAAGGGGCCTCAAATTAATCGTCGTCACGCCAGCTTGCGTCACGGTCAAGAAAATGTCACCCAGAGGTCAAAGGTGAAGGTCATGGAGACGAATACGATATTTTTAAGCCGGTGTACAGCCTAGTTTTTTTCGTGTACCGTTCAATTTCTCGAAAGAGGCCTAAAATGAATTGCCGTCACACCAGTTTGCGTCCTGGTCAAGACGTTCTTACCCAGAGGTCAAGGTCACGGAGACGAATAAGACATTCTTAAGCCGGTGTACAGCCTAGTTTTTTCGTTAACCGACCGATTTGCTCGCAAGAGGCCTCAAATGAATCGCCGTCACGCCAGCTTGCGTCATGGTCCAATGGCTCGTTGCGTAGCGGCGACACGGGATTAGCAATCTGGGTCGCGCTTACGTCTGCAGGCGCGTGCAGACCGACCCGCTGCTGGACCGGTCCGGAGAGCTGGCATCGCCTCCATTGTCCACGCCACAGTTGGCGTGTCGGGGTTTGGGGTGCGGCAGGCCTCACTGCAGCTGTGTACCGCTAGCCCGCTACGGTTACCGCCGCTGCTGCACTGCAAGATCCGGCGATAATGTATTAATACATTGTTAAGGGGAAGTGGCCGGGGTTGGAGGGGTGGGGAGTCGGACCACGTGGTGGTGACAGAGGCCAGGCTGGGTGGTGTAGTCGGCCGGGGGTTCACGGGCATGGTTCGTGGTAGCCTGGCTGCAATGGGCTACCGGGATGCTCCACAGGCCTGGCGCCACAGGCCCGGCGCCACAGGCGACGCTATCACGGTAATACGGCGGCGTAGTTGCCATGACAACGTGTGTATGTAGGCAGCACGGCGACATAGGAGGTGTCACGGGCGATAGGTAACACGGTAATACGGCGGCGTAGTTGCCGCGATAACGTGTGTATGTAGGCCGCACGGCGACATAGGAGGTGTCACGGGCGATAGGTAACACGGTAATACGGCGGCGTAGTTGCCGCGATAACGTGTGTATGTAGGCCGCACGGCGACATAGGAGGTGTCACGGGCGATAGGTAACGCGGAGCGCTGTTCCTGGCGGCCAGCGTGACGTTGTAACGCCGTGACGGCCACTGCCGGGTCAGCTGGTGTGTCACTTGATGTGCCGTGACGGTGTCATGACTCACTTTCTGCCCCTCCCCCTCCCTGCCTCTGACCCCACCTCTGACCCTCTCACCCTGTTACCGGCACAGTCCCCGGCTCAGCCAGTATTATACGGCCGTGGCCCGGAAGGTCCCTTGGACATGCTGGACGAGTTCCTAGCCAGACTGAAGGTGCCCCTGGGCAGGTCGGAGTGGCCCCTGAGCATGTCGGCAGGGTGACAAAGCAGCCAGTTCAGTCCCTGGCCAGGTCGGAAGGACCTCTGAACAGGCCGAATGGGCCCCTTGACACACCAGAGTTCTTGGAAGGTCAGAGGAATCCCTGGTCAGATCGGAAGGGCACAAAGCACGTAGAGATCCCAGATGAAGATTAAATACAAAGAGGACTTTTTATGTCATTGTTTGTGCCTATACCCCTTCCCCGTCTAAAATGACAATTTTTTGTTTAATATGGCTTTACTATTTATCTCGAGATAGAAAAAAGGTAATATTTCTCTCTTTTTTCTTCTTTTTTTTAATACCCACAAGAAAAAGATTAAAATCGGACCTTTCGGGTATATTGTAACACCCTTCGTCAGCGATTAAGAGGCACTCGGTAACATGTCATTGCTCGTCTTTAAGATGAGCAATGACATGTTACCGAATGCCTCTTAACCCGCGAGTTACTGGGGTATATTTAATAACGCGACTTACTGGGGGGGGGCTATTTTTTTGCCCCCCCCCCCCTCTGATCTCCAGGACTACTGGACCGAATGTAAAAATTAAAACGGCATTCGATAGGCCTGGGAAATTTATAGAGGGAAACATAATATTGTTGACCTCGGGGTAACCAATGACGTCACAGGTCAGGTCAAGTACAAAATGTTTGACCGTGTCAAAAGGTCTCGATGGATGGAATTGTCGCGCAAAATTGCGATATTAAACGCAATAAGCTGTCGATAAATCGGTATGATTCGTGTGTCTGACACTTATAAGTACCTTTCTTAGCTGTTTATGACCTTGGGTCAGGTCAAGGTCATCCGAGGTCACGAGGTCAAACTGCAGATTACGGTCATTAGGCGTTGTAACACATGTTTATGGGGTTGTTTTTCGTCTAGAACGCGAAAAATGACCTTAGAACATTGTTTGTTCCATATAAATAGAAGTAAAAGCAAAAATGGAAATGCGTTTTTTTATGCATAGTAATGCTGTGAGAAGTGGTCGATTTTTGTCATTTAAAGGTCATAACTCGGTCATTTTTAAAAGATATCGACTTTAAATGTGGTCCACATATTCACCGCATACGTCTCGATCACATATATTCCGGTTTTTGGAAAATGTTGTAAAAACAAAAATAAATATATTTGGATTTCTCAAAATTTTGAATTAAAGAAAAAAATCCGAGATATCAGTTTGATAGCCCGGTCTATTGTCAGTAATTTGATTTAAAAACAATTTAGTTTATCTGAAATATCGTACCTTTGACAGCGTTTTCTGCAAACCATTATTTTGCAACAAAAACCGAAGAACATGACGTCACTCTGACGTCATTCCCGGTTGACCTATCATAGCCTCATATTTTTCCTTTGCTAAAATGTGTAGAATTGATGTGAGAGAAGGTACTGCAAGTTTAGTGACGATACCGGTGTTCGTTTAGGAGTTATTTCAAAATAACGGCAGGGGGGAAATAGCCCCCCCCCCCCCAGTAACTCGCGGGTTAAAAACAAAAATAAATAGAACCAACCCGATTTCAGTTTTGGATGGCCAATGGATATACCTACGATATATGATGTACTTATTTTTTTAATTGCTTAACTTTAAGTACAATAGCATTTGGTTTGAACGCTTGTCGCTTAAAAATTGAAATGTATAGAGCCAAATGGTTACCAGTTTTAGATGAATGAGATGCAGGACTTTCAAACATTTTATAAAAAAAAAAAAAATGGTAAACGGGAATGCCTCTAACTTAAAAACTAAATAAATAGAACAAAACCGATTTCAGTTTTGTATAGCCAATGGATGTACCTACGATATATGATGAACTTATTTTTAAATTACCTTACTTTAAGTACAATACAATTTTGGTTTGAACGGTTGTCACTTAAAAACTAAAATGTATAGAGCCAAACGGTTACCGTTTTAGATGAATAGGATGCAGGACTTTCAAACAAAGAAACAAGTAATTTTTAAAATACTTAACTTTAAGCACAAAATTTAAGTGATTTTTTCTCTCCATTTTTTGTAGGTGAAATTTTCGTCTGAGCGAAACGTTTATTGGAACTAATTGATAGCCCATTCAATTTCATATCCATAACGTTTTTGTTATTTCCAAAAATTTGATTCTAAGTATTTGTTTCAAACATTTTAGTAAAACGTTAAGTGCTGCCACGTGGCAGCAAAAATCCGAATTTGTTTTTGAACAGTTAGGGCAAACAACAATAGGGCATCATTTTACAGGTAAGGAGACCCTTAAATCGGTCTTTTTCGACCTCTATCACTTGAGATACTTTTAATGTCAATTTAATCAGTTTTGTTTTGTGTTGACAATGACTTGAGAACTATTAAGTATTTTAAGAAATTGTAAACTTTATCATATTGGTTTTGACATAAGTTATATGGATATGTATTTTATTAATACTCGTTTTTTGAAAGAAATCGTGTTTTTTTTGGTAAAGAGAGATACGGTTTTTTCGAGAGAAAACATTTTGTTTTTTAAAAATAGTTTGGTTTTCTATATTGCTTAGTGTTAGCGAAGGTAATTTTGTAATAATAAATCAGGAAAAAAACTTCTTTTTTTTCTTAAAAAATAGCTTCAAGTCCTGGGAACAATGTAATGGTAGACAGGAATGCCTAAAAAGAACTTAATGTTTACGAACTTAAAAACCAAATAAATAGAACCAAACCGATTTCAGTTTTGGATAGCCAATGGATGTACCTACGGTATATGATGTACTTAATTTTGTAATTGCTTAACTTTAAGTAGAATGCAAATTTTGGTTTGAACGCTTTTCACTTAAAAACTAAAATTTATAGAGCCAAACGGATACCAGTTTTAGATGAATGAGATGCAGGACTTTCAGACAAAGACACAAATAATTTTACAAATACCTTATGTTATCACAATATATAAATTTTGCATGCCTTCATATATAGGATACCTCTAGGGTCGTTAATATTTGTCAAACCTAGCTTAATTTTTGATAGCGATTGCCTCGAATGCCTCGCATTGCAAAGAGGCAGTTTAAAACATTTATGACCTTATCGTATGACGTTATCGTACCGTAAAATTAAAGCACGTTTTGTGTCGTTTATTCAAGTCTAACCTATGTGAATTTAAGGTAGCAAGTCGTACACTCGGTTAGGTCGGTAAGGCTGCTGTTTTTTCATGTTTAATCAACAAAGAATAAAAATAAAGTTTCTAATTATTAAAATATAGATCAAACCTAGGTTAGTTTTGGACAACAAGAACCCCTACCCGAAACAACAGACATGCTATTTATATTCAAAATAAGTTAGATAGTTCCGCTATAAATAACGATTACATAAATTGGGGTAGATTTGGTCACTTAGTTTAACCTAATCTGTGAAACAAAGTGACCAAATCTACCCCAAAATGTCTGTTTTTACTCCACTTTGAACATTTTTTTTTTATAGATAAGTTATACTTGATTTGTTGGTCTTAAATGAAGGATACATCTTTTGTTTATAACATGCCAGAGACGAAAGTCACGTAGCATCACCTAGGTTTACGAACTTGACCAAATCTACCCCTAGGGGGTGTATATTTGGTCGTTTAGGTAGCCTAACATACTCCTATTACACATTCGTGTACTTTCATTAAAGCGGGAAAATTTCATCACAAAATGCACCTCAAATTGTGTACACATCTCGTCCAATCACCAGTCGACATTATTCCGTCTGCCATCGGAGAGGTATGATTTCCTGAAACGCTCATTATGGAGAGGAATTCAAATGTATTTTCAATTCGACCATGGTCACCGCATCACAAAAGGCGTGGATAAAGTCAAAGGGCATTGCTGGTGATCAACACAAACAGACTTGAAGTTAATGAAATCACGGTCAACAGGCGTCATGCAGCAGGGGTCATCAGCAGTGGTATCAGCAGGAGTTATCATCAGACGTCATCAGCAGGAGTTATCAGCAGGCGTCATCAGCAGGAGTTATCAGCAGGCGTCATCAGCAGGAGTTATCAGCAGGCGTCATCAGCAGGAGTTATCAGCAGGCGTCATCAGCAGGCGTCACCAGCAGGCGACATCAGCAGACGGTATCAGCAGGCGTAGTTAGGCGTGGCGTCTCCCCCTCGACTTATATTGGCACTTGTACTTGTAGCTGACATCGTAGCCGGTAGAGCAGGAGACTTGGCAGCAATCCTTATTGTATCCACACGACGGTTTATTCGGACCACACTCGTCGTACGACGGGCATGTCGTGCCGTAGGTGCACTGTGGGTAGGACCCACTGGCCTCCGAAGTGGCCAGCAGGGCAGCCAGCAGCAGACCGATGAATACCAGAAGCTTCATTTGTAGCAGAGTGTGACGCTGCTGAGAGACGGGCCAGCTTTATACCTCTGCTGAGCGCAGGCGAGGTCGCAGGAAACAAAAACCGTACACTGCAAAAACAAGAGACGCCCAGATAATCGGTTAAGCCCCCGCAACCAGTTTATTTGCAATGTAAATGCATAGCAAATTGCAGCAGCGCTCCAGGATTTTTCATCCAACAATGAGAGCATTAAAGGAAATAGTTTCACCTTCGGAAAATTTCTCAGAACACCATTTTATTAGATTTTGTAATACAATTGTTTTTTCTCTCTTTTCAAAAATGGTCCTAAATCGCGCCAATTCAGGACAGCAGGTTGTAAATGATTAATGTTATGGTGTGCTTTATTGGTCTGCGTATGCTCCATGCAGAGCTAGCTCTTTCAGACGGTACGGTGTTATATCTATATGCGCCGCATTCCTTCGCCAAAAGTTAAATATCTTCGGCTTGAGTCTTTTCAGCCAAGACAACTTTCAGATAGGGATTTCTCAACACGGCCTACAAAACTGCTATTGCAGTTCAAAACCCATGTTGAAAGTGAACTATTTCCTTTAACCCCGCGCACTGCAGGGGCTTTGCGCCGAACACGAACTGCAGGGGATTGATTTCCGCCCCCCCCCCCCCCCACTGAGATCTCGAAAACTACGCAACGTAGCGAGAAGCAGAAAAAAGAATTTGATAGCTTCATACATGTTCTATCGAAAGTATTTCAAGTTTTTTTTTAAGTCAAGTCAAAATTGAGGTCACCAGAGGTCATCAAAGGTCAAATTTTCCAGTTTTTTCCTGTTTTAGGGCATCGCTCCAGAAATTCCCATATATCTCAGAACGATGATAGTTAGAAACAAACGGAAAAAAGAAAACGCCAGCCAGTGAAATTTGTAATTGCAAATGTTTCCTCAGATTTGATCTCAGGTCAATATTTGAGGCTCCAGAGGTCAAAAAGGAAAAAATGCCGTTTTTTGCTAAATCGTTTTTCGCTATTATCTTTTGACCTAATCAAGATAACGGAAAAACTGTTTACGCATTGTGTTTATCTTGTCAAGGCGCTTTGAATGATATATATGGTGACCTTGTTAAGTCAACGTAACAATTTGACCTAAGGTCAAGGTCAAGTGGTGACCCAAGTAGGACATGTTGCATAAGGGAAGACGTGTCTCGACGAGACAAACACATTGATGTCTGTTTTACTTCTCTATCTTCATTATGTCGAGAGTTATTGACACAAAAGTGATGGTGACCTCGCATGATCTCAAATGACCCAATAGGGGTCACTGAACAAAACTTACACTTGGATCATCAAGAATGTCCTATAATAACATGATCCAGAAGTAATTGGACTAGTACCATGCATATCCTTGAAATAGGAAGCATTTGTATATTTCCCCATTGACTTATTATGGGGAGGTTACGAAATTGACCCGACCTTAGGTCACCGATATCAAAATTCCGAGAGAAACGAATTGTAAGTACTGATGCCCTCATGACATCCTGTAAGTTTCAACCTGATCGGTGAAACACTCTGGCTTGCACAACTGCAAACATGTTTGGGGGTGGGTCACTTGACCTGGTCTGGTGACCTGACCTGAAATGATCCGAGCATATTTTTTCTTCAAAGTGTGCGCAATTGATGTCCTAACAGGTGTATCAAAACCCAACGGCGCTGCGCGCGGCCGTTTTTTTCGCTATCTTGAAAAACGTGAGGGGGGGTGGAAATCAACCCCCTGCAGTGCGCGGGTTAAAGGAAACAGTCCAACCTTCTCAGCGTTTCAATATGTACCGTACCACAAGCGGGCTCCCATCTCCCATCACTGGTTGGCTGATTTGTTGACGTTACATCCGGGTTTCTTGGATACACTCTCTGACACGTAGTCTCTGATCACGACGCCTCGCTAATATCCGCTCAGCCGCCCGGGCGGCGCGGCGGCCCCTTGTCAGAGACTGTAGTAGCGGCAGGCGGAGCCAGAGTCGGGTCAGGTCCACCACACTGGTGTTGTATGACGTCACTTGTAATACAAATAGACACTTACTTTTTCTCCACAGATATCCAATCTATCGGTCCAAACAAAGTCATATTCATGCTTTTGAACTCCAAATGCCCCTTACTACTGTCAACTATCAAGCAATCTGTCAAGGAAATCCCGCTCCGTGTCCTTATAAGGGCAACACATCAGCCAATCAGCGATGGGGAGATGGGACGGATACTTGTGGTACAGTATATATTAAACAAAAAAACAAGGTGAACAGTTCCATTTAAAGTAAATAGTTCGCCTTCAACATTAGTTTTAAAC